>VOQK01027328.1:2670-13548 GCA_015052645.1 Benitochromis conjunctus
CCAAAAACCTTCATTGTTGAACCTGCCCCCAGCTCTCTCTGCTGACTACTGTACTTCCTTTACTGATAATGTATTCAGCCCCTCCCACAGTGTGGAAGAAAACAGACTGGGAAACCAGAACACACCGAAACCTTGATGTTTCTATATGAGGAGACTGTCAAGTATGCATATCCTCCTGTAAGGGTAAAGCAATGGGACATTTGCTCTTTTTGCATGTAAACCTGTCGGTCTTAACTCAAAGTTTCACTGGAGCTGTCTCGGCATCTTTCCAACAAGCCCTTGTTTGACTCACCAGTTTTGCCCTGGGCTGAACCGCTGCCTCCTTCTCTGTTGCGGTACTCAGCAGTGACCAAGATGCTGTAACGTGTATCTGGCTGCAGTGACTCCAGCATCACCCGCTTCTCTCCACCAGGGACCAGCACCTGCAGACAACGAACCACACTATCATCTCAACACAGTCAGAAGTGATTTAAAGATTTAAACATGATAGCCGGCTGAATGCTGAAGAGCTGAAGATGTAACGATTACAACCCACTCACAGTGTGATCCTGGCTGTCAGCTCCAGTCAATGCCGTGTAGGACACTCGATACTGGAGGACATGAGCATTGGGAGGTACCCAGCTGATCACCATGCTGACGGCAGTCTCATCAGAAACCGTGAGGCTGGTTGGGCCTCCACCAGACACTGCAGCAACATCGTAGAAGAGATCAAGTACGACAGCTAACCACACTTAATACTCACTTCATTCCTTTATAGGAGGAAATTACTTTGGCAGCAGAGTAAAAGTGTGTTTTTTAGACAATAAATGTAACATATAACACAGAATCTGATACTTTTACCCTCACTACATTTATTTTAGAGCTCAGAGTACTAGTTACTCAAAGATTGGAATTTAGATGTGAAATGTAATCTTTAAGTTAGTAGTACTTTGAGAACTGCCATCAAGTACACAATGAAGTTAAGTTACTTAAAGGTTTATTGCATTAGTAATGCTGATTGTACAGAATATGACACGGAGGGCTGCTGACCACAGAAAAGGAAACTGGGCCTCGAGACTAATGGGAGAAAAAAACAAGATTTCTATGATTTATAGTTTTGTGTTTTTGTGCTCATTTTGGATATCTTAGGTTGTCTCGTTACTGTCACATATATCCTATGATTAAAACACTGGCTTCTAACAACTAACAGTGTCTGGAAAATAATTTAATAAATAAACAGATAATAAAAAGCTAAATAAAAGGATGAATGACTCACAGGCATGACTTTTAACTTGTTACAGTGTATTTTTAGGCTGAAAACTACTGCTAATGTGACTTCAGTACACGGTTTGATCAGGCTCTCCCCTCCTGAGTTTGAGAGATGCTCAGGATCAGAAAATGTGCGACTCACAGGTGCTGTAGCGTATGGCCACAGCTTCACTCTGAGCTCCATCTCCATAGAGAGCAGACAGTGAAATCTGATACTCCTTATCATCCTCCACCCCTCCGAGAGTTGCTCCTTCACTGTCACCACTCACACGCAACTGAAATACACAACAGGGACACACAGGACAACAGTTTATTGAGCTACTGTATTTGTTAACTCGTAGTATGTACTCCAACAATCCAATAATTCTTCCCCACCTGTCTCAGGTCGCCTCCACCTAGGGAGATCCACTTAATGAGGTAAGAAATGACATCATCAGCTGCAGCTTCCCAGCGCACCGTGATGTCACTGTCTGAGAAATTGGTTACCCTAAGGTCTGAAGGAGGAGGCACCTTCACTAGAAGAAAAGAATAATGTGTATGAAAAAGTTTTAAAAAATGAGACAGCTACATTATGACATTCTTCATTATTAATAACATTTACAGTACAGAAAAGTATTTCTTTGGACATTATCTGATTTTTCACTCCTTTTTAGGCCACTTTTTGTACTTGACCATTTTCTCAGAAAGGCTTATTTTGTTTTGTTTGTGGAACCACTTAGCACTGACCTACCAATCATTCAAGAATGAAAAAGCACCTAATGCAAAGGATGGACCAAATACTGCGTCTGCACATAACAGAAAACTTGAACCAATTTTAAATCTTTAAGCACTTTGTTACCAGCAGCCTGTCACAAAAACACATTACTTATTCCCACATGTTCAGTTAAATCTATGAAAAAGAGCAAAGACAGCATCAACTTTAAAGGCATCAAATATTAATGTTGCATCAACAAGTTTATTCCCAAAGAACTACTAATCCAAAAGAAGACAACATGAGGTCTGTTTAATATATAACGTGGCCTAAGGTGATGCCTGCATGCCAAAAAGAAACATCTTGTCTCACGTGTGGTGACGTTACTGGTGAGCGCTGCAGACACGCCTTGTGGGTAGTGAGACTGAACAGAAACGAGGTATCTGGAGAGAGAGGAAAGGTTCTGCACCAGCACTGAGTTCAGTCCTGTTACCTCCACCTGGAAGCATATTTAATATATATATGAATGACTGACATGGCTGAGGTAGCATTTCATTTTTCAAACATGTTGAACTGTTAATGCAGTAAATGAGACAGCGCACAGAAGCTTCTGTACATCAGTCTAAACTACAAGCTACACTTTATTAACTTCACTAAACTATCAGAGAGAAACTGCATGATGGCAAACATGACTCACTTGTCATATCAGCCCATTTGGAGCACAACACTGTTCTTAAAATGGGAACTGCCTTCAATTGTATGCAAGTGGCTTGGCAACAAGAGGGAAGACCTCCAATAAAGACAACTGTTCCCACTAAAGGTGGAAACATCTTTCATCACTTGAGGCACAACTACACCGTTGAGTACAACCAGGTTAAACAAATGACTCCACTGAGCAGTTACACTCCACGTGGCAGGAAGAGCACACTTTTACTGATGAGTAACCGATGGTAGTAAAAGTGAGCTTTTAGAAACTGGTTAAAAAATGTTGAACAAAGATACAACATGCCCTTTGATTAGGTGCTAATGAAACTGAAATTGTGTCTCCTGAACAGTTACAAGGTTAAGTTACCTATCCTTTAAGACCGGGGTGTTTGGGAAGTTACCTGCTTGACATCACTGCCGTGGTTGGTGCTGTAGGTGATCCTATGGCCGGGGACATCCCCAGCCCGGGGCACCCAGCTCACTCTCATCATACTGTGGGTGACCATCGGGAAGTGAACACTCAGTGGTGTTGGGAGGGGGACTGCAAAGTAAGAAACAAGGGCAGAAGAACTTCAGTCAAGTGTACTGAAGTAACTTTGGAAAGGTACAGTTACCAATGCTGATATTACAAAAGGACCACCTTTGACCATTTTAGTAGAGGCAACGATGGTAGAGTGCAGAACAGTGGAGAAAAAGTTAAAATAAGAAATCATAAAGATACAGTGAAAGTGAAAAATCAGCTCTTAGATTGCTTAGACAATGTCTCACATGTGGTGGTAACAGCAGTGACGGGGTCGCTGGGTTCCTCCTCATAAAGCGCATAGAGGGTGACAGAGTAGTCTGTGGCCGGCAGTAATCCTGCCAGCTCCACCACAGTTTGCTCTGCACTGAACTTCTCCTGCAGACACAGGAACCAACATTATTCATCCGGCTCATTACTGAGTGCACTGCTTTGTACTGGGATTGTACAGTGTTGTATCTGCCAACATCACAGTAAGGCTGCACACTGATGCTGTGATGTGATACTAGGCCACTAGCAGTCAGTGTTCGAAAATAACGGTGAGTGTTTAGGAAAAAATAAGCTGCAATTACAAAGTATGACTTTTTTCTGTATCATTAACCAGCAGCAAAATATACTGTCAACACATTCTGTCATCACCTCCTTGGCATCATCAGGCTCTCCGTGGCTGAGTGCCGAGTACAGGATCAAGTACTGTGTTGCACCGGGTGCAGCGCCCCAACTCACTCGCAGCGTGCTGTAAGACGAAGGAGTCACTTTCAAGTTGGCAGGCACCGGCAGCGGCACTAAGTGAGAGGCAAACAGACACGTATCAGCACAAGGGCTTTGTAGTATACACACTTTTAAGTGCTTTGTCTGCTGAGTGCACACAGTAAAGTAACAGTGACAACCAGACTTCCATGGGTGTAGCTTCTTTAAATAATGACCCCTAGAAAGTGAATCACGTGTGTAGCTGTACTATTATAACCTCACTATGATGCTTGTAGCATGTGTATGTTTTTTCCCTAACTCCTCCGAGATGCGTTATTCAATCTGGATGAAACTTACTATATAAACTGCTTCGGGTACCAATATTGTTCATCTCTATATAGCTTTAGGGAATTCTTTTTATAACACTCAAATGTACATATATTGTACATTTGAGCCTGTAATTGATTGCTCTGTCCTATGAAGATGTACCTTGTGAAGAAGAAGAAATACATTTTTTTATAATTCATTTATTTGGTGTTTATGAACAGCTGTTTTTGCCAGCTCACTATATAAGTGATATAATAAACATAACATTTGACTGATAGAATCACTGTTCCTTGTTATCAGCAGAATATAATGTAAGGGAGCTCTACTGACTACAGTAACTTCATACTTACTGATATTGTAGCACCTGTGACAAAATTACCACCTTTCATAAAGCTGGAATTACTCTGCATTTGTGCTAACTGTCTATACCTATCCATCTTTAGAAGCTTTAACAGTGATGCTAGTCTTACATGTCGTGACGGTCCCTCTGAGCGCTAAGCCTACGTTGTCCTCATACACGGGAAAGATAGAGACGTGGTACAGAGTTTGAGAGGAGAGGCCTTCCAGCAACACAACCGATTCTGAGCCAGGCAACACCACCTGGAAACAAAGTACTGCTTAGACTAATAATCTGAAAACATATAATACTTAACATACACATCACGATGGGTCCAACAACTAAACCCAAGGAAAATGTAGCAGCACTGGATAGTATTTGCTGTTCTCCAAATAAGGGTCTTATTGTTGCTGGACAGACACAGCACACGTTACATGTTCTACACATTCAGTGTTTTTATACCTTATGAATGATCTAGGAATATCATGTTTGTAATAGCACTGAAGTTCATTTCTGGACCTGGAAATTGTAAATTCTTCATATAAGGCAGGAGGATGTTTGTTTACATAACTGTCCTCCTGCCTTAAACCCATATGGCAACAGTGTCTGTGAACCAAGCAGTGGAGGTGAATGCTCAAAGCCCAGAAACTGAAGTTCTTCTCAAATAGCAACTCGAGACTGGCTTCAAAACTAGGGGGAAAACCTGGTATAACAAAAATGAACAGACCATGATGTCATCGACAGCTCAGGAGAGGCATAGCAAACAGTTACAGCTTAAAGACGCCTGTTTGGGCATTCATCTCTCAGTCAAGTAATGTAGAACTTTAAACCATATTACATTATTTAGAATAGTGAGGTAAAAATTCACACTCATAACAGGAAAAGTCACAGAGGCTGAACTGTTTTATGCAGTAAACAGCTTATTAACAAGGAGTTAATAGGATGCTTTTAAAGACAGGTGGTTCAACGTTTCGCTAGCCCCTACCAGCATTAATGCCTCAGCTCAACCTTCTCATCCAGATATGATCACATCCATGCCAACAGCCAAAATACTAAACTTAAGTTACCATGGTGCCTAACTCCATTTTAATTTACAGCATGTAAAAAGAGGCAAGATGCTAACCTCCTGTGGACTCTGACTCTCAGCACTGTGGTACACGACTCTGTACTGTTGGACCGGCTTCACAGGATTGGTCCAGTGAAGCTTCACCTCTCTGGAACCAAGTTCTGAAAACCGGAGATCAGTAGGACTGGGGTAGGAGAGGGCGGGATCTGCTGTGGGACCAGGCTCCATACCTGGAGACACAGAAACACAGAGTTTAAATCTGAACACCTGATGCCATTAAAATCAATTCAGTTTCAGGCAGGAAAACAGAGACCAACAGACAGCTACAAAGATGGCTGGCATACGCTTTGTGATGCCGCGCTCCTCTATCCTCCCGCACAATATGTGGACCAGCCGTGCCACCAGCTTGCTGAGCAGAGGGAAGTCATTGACATTGTAGACGTTCAGATCCACTGGCTCCGAGGCCACTTGTCTCAACTCCGCTTCATCAGCGTTCTTTACACCTGAATAAGACATGTTAAAATCGGTAATGGCATCGCCTCTGAATCCAGTCTGATGGCTAAGTAGCTTTAGTCTAAAGGCTAAATGGAAAAAGGAAATCGCTCGACCCGCTCTACTAGCCCGTCTTACCTACGGCGATGATTTCAATGCCTGCATTTTTTAGCCGGTTGGCTGCAGCGATGGCATCATCCTGAGATTTCCCATCAGTCAACAACACCAGAAAAAACGGAGTGTCCGATCTTGCACCCGCGCTGGACCTCATGTTCTCCTCCATGACGTGGAGTAGTGCCTGGCCTGGAAACATGGTTAGACACTGACAAATGCATGGTACGTGTGCAGTATCAAACAGCATCAGGTGAGTGTGCGTACCTGTAAATGTGTTTCCTCCCTTATATCTGAAGTTCCTCACAGCCTCCAGCAGCTGCTCTTTAGTGGTGAAGTTGTTGAGGTGCCATTCTGTGCGTGGGTCTCCACTGTACTGTGTCAGTCCTAAGACAAAGATGCTAAATTATACATGATTTTATCATCTACACTAGTTCATAACAGATCGATAGAATAGAAAAGATCAGTTTCCTCTCAGTGATCCATTTTAATACGTCTGTGCTGTTTTTGTCTTTACTTTCATTGTCGCCTCATAAAAGTCATGGTTTTATGGCATTTTGTGTTTCCTGTGTTTTTATGACCTCTTGTGTTATGGTTTATTATTTAATCTTCTTATTGGTAATCCTGAGTTTATTCTATGTTAACTTTTGTACATTTAGGCTGCTCTTGTGTCTTTGCCCTCTGTGTTCCCTTCTGTGTGGATGCTCTTAGGCGTGTTAGTCCTTGTGCCTTATTTCCCTTTTCTGTGCCCATGTTCCCTTCCTAGTGTGTCACTCCATGTTGCCTCTCTCGTCTCCTCCCTCTCTCTCCCTCGTGCTCCTTCGCGTTCCCTCACTCCCCCTCGTCTGCCTTTCCTCCACTCCCGTGTCATGTTTCCTCAGTTTCCTGTTTTATTGTGAAAGTCCCGTGTTTCCGTGTTCGCTGTGCTTCCCCTGTGGCGTCATGTTAATCTGTGTCAGCTGTGTTCCCCGTGTGTTCTCACTTCCTCATCATCCTTCTGTGTATTTATGTCAGTCCTGTGTTGCGATCTCCCTCATGGTTGTGTGCATCTCTGCACGCTTCCCAGTGCGTTTCATAATTATAATGTCCCAGTCTAGTTTTTATTGTTTTGCCATTCAGCAAATAAAGCTGATCAGTTTGCGTTTTGCCCCTGTGAGTCTGCGTCTGGGTCCTTTCCTGCCTGCACACAGCCGAATCATGACAGTAAAACAAAAGATAATTTTAAACCAATAACAACTAAAAAACCTTTGGTGTAAAATTAGTGGTTTTACAGCATTTTCTGAAAGTCTTTTTGGAAATAATGCATGTAAACAGTGTTGTTGCACCTTACGTGATGGCAGCTCAATATGAAAAAGTTTGGCAAATATCAGCGGATGATGACATGAAACTTTGGTAATTAAAAGTTGATATTTTAATAACTTAATACACCAAATGGGAAAAACAAGCCAAATATTGTTTTGACTTGCTTCTGTTTTAGCCCCGTGATAGCCTAGCAGCATGTTCACAATGTTCCCAGTCTCTCACCTGATCACAGCAGGACTTCCATCTGTGAGCTTTATTAACAGGCGAGGAGGACGAATGCATAGATGGATATTTTGCTAGAACATGCTAGAACTTATTTTATCTAAACAAATAAATACATGTAACATTAGTTGGGTGATTTCTGGACCAAACATTAGAATTCATAAATGTTCACAAAGGATGAAAATAAACTAATAATATACTGCATATGGGCTGCTATATACATAGCAGCCCATATGCTAACCACTAACCGGGAGAAGCAGAGAGCATTATGGGTACATTACATAACCCCTTTCTCTTGGTCAGCCTCTTCCCACATGATGGTCAGATATAAAATATGGCAAACGGACTTTGAGAAATGTAGGATGCAAACTTTATAAAGCCCGTTAACAATAAACAGTTAATTCGTAGTCAAGTCACCTTTAGTTAATAGTTTATTACTATTAATAATCCATAAAATAATGCCTAATAACCATTATAAAATGGTAAATAGCTGATTTGTAAACAATATAAACAACACCTGCATGGTTACAGGAAAATTTCAACATATGACGTCAAACAGCAATAAACGTCAAACTTTATAAATGGTTAGTAAAGACCGTGTAGTGCAGCAATAAACGTCACACGATGGCTCAGTCACTGCAACACGGCTGTTTATTATTCATGGCTCACATTGTAATGTATGCTTAAAAGAATTATATTAAAGGAAACATATTAACCTAGTCTATGAATCATGTTGGAGTTGTTGACCTTTGCGAGCTGTTTGGTTAAGTATACGTAGCAAAACTAATTCATTGCGGAAAACAGTGCAGTTTGGATTAAACCTTAGACGGCCCAAGAACAAAGATATGTGTGTGTATTTGTTGCCCTGGCACTGTGAACAGGTTCAGGATCAGCGATCAGTCATGAAACCCTAATCAACAAAAACAGCTGAAAAATAGATCATAAAGTATATAAAACGTTACGCGTGCTGATGACAACAGATTATCATTTATAATTAACTGCAGTAGATTACGTTTGACTGTGTATGATTTATATCTTTTATAAAGCATAAACACGAATTATAAAATGATCTGTGAGTGGTAAACATCATGAATTGGCATTTTATTGTTGACTAGTTACGAGTAACTCGTTAAGTTACGAGTAACTAGTGGTAACTGGTAACTAGTTACGAAAAGTTCAATTACCAGTTAATTTGTTAATTATTAATAAGTGACTAAATGATAGTAGGACTGTGTAAAGTGTGCTCACAGTAACCTGCAATAACAACCTGCAGGCCAGAAATGGAAGAGTGATGTCACTACTCCTTCAGCAGTGTGAACGATGATGTCAGGACAGCTACGGCGTGGAAATACAGCTATGACTGTCACAACGTTAGTGATGAGACGTGTTTTCACCACCATGCTCCACACCCGTCTGTAACTTTCTCACCGATCTGAATGTGATTGGGTCCGATGTGGAAAGGTGTCACCAGGCCCTCCAAGAAGTCTCGGACGCGTCTGAAGTTAATGCGTCCAATGCTCCAGGAGCCGTCCACCAACAACACGATGTCTGCAGCTGCGTCGCTCGCACATTCAAATGGTTTCCTTGAAGACATGCCTTAATACATAACACAAGAAGTAAAGGATGTAAAGAACACAAGTACTGTAAACCGTGAGAAACAGATGGCACCAAAACTGTTTTTAACATAAACGTGTCTAACTATTATGTGCAAGTGTCGACATGGTGCATCGGTGCACGAGGGAGCTTTCATCCATGTGAACGTCTGTTTCTTTCCCTGGATTATAAAGGAGAGAGGCCAAACGAATGCCCTGTAGCCAAACAGGATGCTCTGTCATTATCACTTAGCTGTCACTCCCCCCTGTAAACACTGTCATCACATTTCAAACACTTACTGTTAAGTTACAAGAAAAGGAAGCTGATGGAGGCCAGACAATGCTTTAGTTTAAAATGAGTGATCACTGCTTGTGCGATTGGAGATCGTGTCAGGTGTATGTAACACTGGAGAGGAGTGTTTACTGGTACCTGGCTGGGTGGGAAATGGGCTCTTTCGTGGTTTCTCCTGAGCTGCTTTACCCTGTGTTGTTCCCTGCTCCTCCTTGTTCTCCATCTTGGAACGATCCTGCTCTTTTTCTTTCTTCTTCTTCCTCTTCTCTTTGCCACTTTTCTCAGGGGTCTTTTGTGGGAGTTCAGAGGGGGTTTCTGTAGCTGGAGGGTCTGGAGAAGAGAGCTAATAGTAACCACTTGGGTGGGGTTACAGTAAGATAAGCCAAAATTGACCAGCTGAGGCTGTGCATGAAAGGAAATCTGATGACTTTAGATTAGTCTGAGCTCATAAGCATTAAAGGGAAACATGAAAGAAATCTGTTAACAAATAAACATTTTCATTTTACGATAAACATTTGATAAAGTCAGAATGTCAAAATGTGTGTGTCCTGTCTGATCACACCACTGGCTGTGTCCTTATTCTGCTTTGTGCTGTTTTCTACTAACATTTACCCAAAACACACATATCATCAGTGAAGCACGCAGTATTCAGAGATCTCTTATTCGGATTAATAATAGCATGTCTCAAACTAAGCAACTGTGGCATGAACAGGTTGTGTGCTCTATGTTTTTGTTTTGTGTGGCTTTGAGCTGCCAGAAAACACGTTCAACACTTTTACATACAGCCGACAGTTAACATGACTGTGACCATGATATGTTTAGCTGCTGACAGTCCACAGCGGTGGATTTAGCATCCATGTTAGCAGCATGCTATGACATTATCCCAGGATAAGTGAGCAGTAATGGGGGCCACTGGGTTGACTGGATATTCTAAGATTAACCAGCCGTTTTGCTAAAACATCACCTTACTTTTTACTATTTTTAATGCCCCTATAGCAATTCACAGTAATCCACGTCATGCTGTACACCTGTGTTTTTCTGGGCTCACTATCTTTTTAATATAGAGTTGTGGTCACAAGCATACGTGCACTCATCACGGGCATGAATGTCAATTTTGGGTTAACTTTTGCTCACATCCTCAATTACTTAAAATAATAATTACATAATTAATCAATTAAATTAATTAACTAGTGAAAGAATTCATTACTTGAATCGCTTAAAAAGAATATATATCTATATCTATCTATCTATCTATCTATATATATATATAAAAAAAATACACA
>VOQK01027332.1:0-10570 GCA_015052645.1 Benitochromis conjunctus
TCCACAACGACGTGAGAGACAGATGAAGTAACACAGAGGAATATTTCTTTAAGTTATTGGTGCTCAAATCAAAGGGTGAACCTAGTTTTTAACACACAGCTTCTGCATTTTGGCATAGATATTGTTGAATAAGTAATGACGCAGTGTAACATGTCGTGTGATATTGAATTTTCCTGATATTTTTTAAGGCCTTATAAGAACTACACATTTTTTTAATTATTCCCTAATGTGTAAAACCTTAGAAGGGATGCCCTTCTTACTATGACTGTAAAATATTGCCAGAAGTAAGGCTTACAAATGTGACTCACCCTCAAAAGCCTGTGGGACTCCCACACCTGCTTTGTCTTTAACGGTAATGGGAAGTGAGAAGGTTTTATCTTGAGTTGGTAGTTTCTTCAGTTTCAGTTCAGCTGTTGTATCTGTGTAACACACAAAGAAAAAACAACAAATAATGTACCGAGCTGAACGCAGAAACGTGCGCCTTTACATCTTAGTTTGATTTTTTTTTCGTGTTACAGTACAGATGTTAGCGTACCGTCAACTTGGTGCAGCTCCCAGTTGGGCGATTTCCCGGTTTTGGTGCCAAAGCTGAAAGTGAATGGCTGGGAGAAAGGGTAGCTGTCTGAGTCCTCGGCCTTTATGAGAACAGGTTTGGCATTCTTCATGCAGACGAAGGCCTGGGTCTCGATCAGTTTGGGAACGTTGTCATTTACGTCCAACAGCCTTACATGAAGGTCATGCTCAGTGGACTTCTCTGGGTTCTCTTCAGAGGGAATATCAGAGAGCATGAAAAGTGTGGGCTCACCCACGACTAGTTTGTTGTATAAAGGCGAGAAGGTCAGTATTTTATGGTCAAAAGCCCTAAACACATGAAGAGCTACAGGAGCATTTAAGCTTCTGAAAAATAATGAAAGTGTTTGTATCATGTTTTAAAGTATTTTAGCCAATATGTCTCACACTGTGTGGCCTGTAAAGGAAAAACTGTAGAGCAGTGTCTTATCTCACCCTTCTCGAAGGCAGTGACAGTGACTTTGAACGTGTCCAGCTTCTCTCTGTCCAGTTTTTCTTTGGTCCTGATCTCTCCTGTGGCAGCATCCAACTCCAGCCAGCCTTGAGTGTCGCCATCCAGCTTATATCTGCACACAAACACAATCATCAATCATCGGTCTGGCACAGTTAGTGATGAAGCGCACACTGAGCTGGTGGCCAGGGGAAACATCAGTAGTCAAAACGAATCAATGGTCTGTTTTGTGTACATGTTGTAGTCCTAGAAGAGGAAAATTCAAACTAGCAGTCAGTACTCGGTGCTCAACCAGGGGAACAATGCCAAAGCCACCAATGCGGTGCATGTGGTGCACCGTGTGAAAGAAGGGAAACTTTGATTTTTAGACCACGCTTTGTGGATGAAGTTTATTAAAGTAAAGTTAGGAATTCTCTCAGCTGCTTCAGTTCTGCAAAGTTTCACAAAACTAAAATAGACACTATATTGCCAAAAGTATTCACTCATCCATCCAAATAATTGAATTCAGGTCCAATCACTTCCGTGGCCACAGGTGTATAAAATCAAGCACTGACTGCATGCAGACTGCTGCTACAAACATTTGTGACAGAATGGGTCGCTCTCAGGAGTTTGGTGAATTTCAGCATGGTAACGTGATAGGATGCCACCTGTACAACAAGTTTAGTCCTGAACTTTCCTCACTGCTAAATATTCCACAGTCAGCTGTTAGTGGTATTATAAAGAAGTTGAGAGAGCGAGAGAAGGGAATGACAGCAACGCAATTACAGACCCGGGTCAGAGGATGCTGAGACGCAAAGTGCACAATGTTCACCAACTTTCTGCAGAGTCAGTTGCTACAGACTTCCAAACTTCATGTGGCCTTCAGATTAGCTAAAAAACAGTGCAAAGAGAGCTTCATGGAATGGGTTTCCATGACCGAGCAGCTGCATCCAAGCCTTACATCACAACATGCAATGCAAACCATCAGATGCTGAAATGACGAATCACTCTTTTCCGTCTGGCAATCCAATGGACAATTCTGGGTTTGGCAGTTGCCAAGAGAATGGTACTTGTCTGACTGTATTGGGCCAATGTGTGTGGTTGTGTTGCAGGAGTTGGGCTCTTAGTTCCAATAAAAGAAACTCTTAATGCTTCAGCATACCAAGACATTTTGAACAATTTCATGCTCCTAACTTTGTTGGAACAGTTTGGGGATGGCCCCGTCCTGTTCCAACATGGCTGCACACAAGTGCACAAAGCAAGGTCCATAAAGATGTACATGAGTGAGGCTGGTATGGAAGAACTTGACTGGCCTGCACAGTCCTGACTTCAACCTGGCAGAACACCTTTGGGATGATTTACAGTGAAACTGTGAGCATTAGTGTGTGACCTCACAAATTCCCATAAATACTCCTTTCCCAGACAAGCTGAAGCTGTTACAGCTGCAAAAGGTGGGCTGACATCATATTAAAGCCTATCAATTAGGATGGGATGTCACTCAAGTTAATTTGAGTATGATGTCAGATGAGCGAATACTTTTGGGAACATAGTGTATTTGGGATAGATTTACTCCACCTTAAAGGCCAAAAAAAATTTCAACACAAGTTTTGACTTAAAATGTTACACATACATTATCCCCTGGCATTAGGTAGAGTGGCATTAGCCTTAGCTGTATCTTGCTGTTCTTTACTGTGTATATTTCCTGTATTATGTAGCAGCTTTCACTAAATCCTTAGACAACTACAATTCTTTAAGTACTTAGGACCCAGACGCTGAGCAGTCGCTGATGTGTTTACCCGATCTCTTTGCCCTCTGGGTCCTTTGCCTGCACAGTGAGCAGCACGGATCCTTTGGTGACGTTTTCATATATGGTCACATCCAGGATGTCCATGCTGAACTTCGGGGCCTCATCTACATCGGTGACCGTCACAGAGAAAATGGCGGTGGACTCGCTGCCGTACTTGAGGCTTTCCAGCAGTGGCTCTGGGTTACGAGCGTCAATCTGCAGCCTGTAATTGGGAGAGGTCTCAAAGTCCAGAGGCTGTTAGGAAGGAGGAGAAAAAAAGTTTTAGAAAAACCACAAAAGAGAAGAGCGGCAGAGATGATGATGAAAGTGTACAGCAGAGTGTTGAAAAGCACTAAAACTCAAATAAGGTATATTTATAGGGGCAAACAAGGACCATTAAATTATATATGCATGATGACCACTAGGTTATTAGCTCTTTTATTTTCAACAGTTATAAGCAAACATATAAAATAGATACAAATATACACGAACAAAACAAAAAACTCCTTCCTGAGATTTGTTTTTGATCTGAGCCTTTTAAAGGGGACCAGAAATGTTGGAGCAGCTACTTAAAGATCAAAGTCTGCAAGAAATCAAACAGAAAGAATGGAGAGACGCCACCTTAGCCAGAACCAGATAACCAACACCTTTGCCATCAGTTTCCACAGCAAAGACATTGTCTGTGTTTCCTTCAGAGATGATGAACTGGATCTCTGAGCTGCCAGTGTCTGGGTCGTCATTATCTGTCGCTTTGATGGTCAGAAGTGTGTGTCCCAGAGGAGTGTCCTCTGCCAGAGTCTTGTTGCCGTACTGCATATTGACATAGAAACAGGCACAGTAAGAATATCAGCCAATCAGCGTGAGGAACAAGAGCTTGCTTTCAAATAGTTCATATACTTACATCATTCTTCTCGAACTTGGGCAGCTCGTCATTGACGTCAATGACCTTGACGACGACCTTACAATTTGTGCTGAATTCTGTGAGCGAAAAGCCGTACATATTTCATCCTGAAGTTTAAATGGTAACTAAACCCATACAGGTGTGCTTTCACACAGTATGTTACCTGCGTCACTGACTCTGACATTGAGGTTGTAGATCGCATTCTCCCTTCGCCGCAGCAAGCGCAGTGTACGAATTGCTCCAGAAGCATCATCGATGGAGAAGGTTTCAAAGGCGGTGGTTGGAATTTGGGACACGATGGTGTAAGTCAAAATAGAATTCAGCGTTCCTTCTTCATCGCTATCATGAGCCAACAGCTCTCCTATAAGGCTGCCTGGAATAAGAAGACTCAGTGAGAATCCCTCACGTCTATTATGAAACTTCAAAAAAACAACATTTTTTACAAATTAAAAATATTCTTGAATTCGACGAGCTGCCTGTGGCTGAAGAAACCACCACCTATATGGATGCCGGGCACCTCGAAGGAGTGATCCTTACCTACAGGCTCATTCTCCTGGAACTCAAACACAGTCTCGTCATCGCACACAGGTGCGTTGTCATTCACATCCTCCACCAATACGTAAATCTCCATGGGTGGATCCACTTCGTTGTCATTTTCATCCTTTGCGAGCACCACCAGGATGAACTGGAAACAGAACCAAAAGAAGTTCAAGAAAAACTCCTAGAAGTGAGTCTTTATTTTTTGTAACTTATTGAACAAATGTGTTACCTACCCTCTCTTTGCTTTCTCTGTCCAGCTTCTCTGTCACCATTATTTCTCCATTTTGTGTGATCTCGAAGGGGAATTTCAGCTCTCGCTCCTTCTGGACCAGTAAGTATCTGGCATCAGGGTCATTAGACTGAACCTGGATGTAGAGAGACACAGGCAGAGCCCAGAGTAGGAGGGTCAGCTGATGGATAAAGAGGAGGTGCAGTTAGGCGTATGAATATATGAATCCCAGCACACCTTAGCAATGGTTAGTGGGTATGTTTCCTCTAAGTTTTCTTTAATGTGTATGGGTCCAGGATTCTTCCACAGGTTTTGCTGCACAACAATCTGGACTCTGGTGTTTCCACTTAGCGCATTCTGTGAAGCTCCTTCCAGGTCCTGCACGCGCACAAACAGGGTGTAGTCTGGGTCTTCCAGGGGGTCCAAGTTCTGCCTTCTCATCTCTGACACCACAGGTGGAGAATAAATATTTGAATTTGAACCAAGGAGTTTTTCTTTGGGGTAAAACTCTAAAATATTCCAGTAAATCTCTCATTCTGAAAAGCTGAGTCCAGTGGACACCACTAAATCGCTCTCCCCATCTGAAATCATCAACTCAGCACCCAGCGCTAATCGCTGACAGTAACTTCTTCATTACAGTCTGTTTATCTACATTAACACCATCCTTCAATCTGCACTGTCATATGCTCCTACTTTAAAGAGCACCATCTAAGCACAGATCTTGCTGTCTATGTTATTATTATTATTATTGATACTTTTATTGTGAAATTTCTCTACTGTTGTAAATGCAACTCAAGCTTATTTTCATTTTTAATTATTCTGATGAGTATTTGCTCCATTAAACTGCTCATCTCGACTATAAAGCATCTGAAAATCGTGTGAGATTTAGGCAGATGCCCAGATCTTGTTAACAGACAGTGTTAACTGTTTAGCTTTAGTGACGACTCCGACTCCTCTGGAAACAAACCTGCTCTCTGCACACAGGTGAAGAAGGGGTTCTGTTCGTAGGGAACCTCCTGCACCGAACAGTAATCATTGAACTTCCTCTTCAGAGTTTCAATGCTCCGATCTTCTCCCCTGGCATACTGGATGCCCTCCCTCGCCTTTAGCAGCTGTTGCCCTGTTAAAACAACACACACACATCAAACACCAGCGAACATGCTCACACACATTGCAGACATGCTTCAGGTGATCTAAGAGGAGAAACAAACTCTTTCTGGTGGTTAAACGAACTCAAAGTAATCAGTGATGAGCATCACGCGACACATTTAGGCAACCTGCCTTCAATCACAGTTAATCTTGAGTACACAAGATGATCTGTGTAATCTGGATTTTCAGTGGCGCTATACTGCCAGATTACAGGCAGAGTCGGTGGCCACAGATTAAAGACTTTCCCACGGACACCACACAGAGTTCTGTGCTTCTATGCCTGGCTTCAGGTCTCTGTGCTACCCAAGGTTATTATTGTAATCTAAAACCAAACTAAAATTAGATGTGAAAGAAAAATGTTAGTTAACTGTGAAAAAAGAATGTAAAACCAACTGGAACAATTTTGTGAACTTGGAAACTAAAGTAAAATATATATATTGTGACCTAAAACCATTCAATTAGTGGTAAGTGAAGCAGTGTGCAGAGGTTATAATATATATATTTTTCTCCTCGTGTGCACCGGTCATATTAACACATGTCAGGTGTGCAGAGGAAATGTCTTCAGTTGTTAATTTGGTCAAATTTGGTATCACAAACTGCCTGATGAGGATTCGATGGATGCTTTTAAAAGCAGTCAACCCTGTGAGTTGACTGCTTTTAAAAACTTTCCTTATATTGTAATATCTAAGCTGATTATCCAAAATCTTGCCTCTGGTATTTGCTATAAATAATAAAGTAATAAAGACAAAATTAACACTGAAACTAATAAAAATGAAACTAAAATGAAACATTTTCAAACAATAAAGAAATAAAGTGAAATGATAAAACCCACTCTGGAAACCAAAAAGTCAAAATGAAATCAAAATAAAAACTAATTAGAAGCGCAAATCCCCTCGAAGGGGAAGACCTGTACTAAAACTTTGATGTTTTATAATGTTTTCATTACAATATGATGACATCATCTGGTTGTGACTTCACCGTGATGTCATAGTGCTTCTTACTGAAGAAATAAGGCGGACAATTTCTTTTCAAGGTCAACTTTGACCTTGGGTGCTGACAATGAAGGTCAAGGTCAAATGCTTAACCAACCCAGGTACTCGTGTCCCCCAAGGCCTAGTATGCTGTTGTGAAGCTTGAAAAAAAAATTATGGGTAATGTAAAGATTTTCCTGATTTTCACATTTGGTGTGACCTTTACCCGATTTTCACTAAAATAAGTTCGAGCTGTTATTGGTATCTACCATCACACAAAATGTGAAAATCTTAAAAACTGTGGATGCTGCACTGCTAACAGACAGACAGACAGACAGACAGACAGACAGACAGACAGACAGACCTTATTACATCCTCCCTCCATCTCCGGGGGAGAACTGTGATACTGGTACTACCTTGCTCTGTGGTGGAGATCTCTCCAGTGTCGGGGTTGATCTGAAACAGCTTTGTGTCTCGTGTGCTGGGGATCTCGCTGATCAGGCTGTATCTCAGACGAGCGTTTGGAGTCTCCGGGTCATCCTGATCCATCGCAAACACTCGGGAAAATGGGACAGCTAGAGCCACACAGAAAACTGACGTTAAAGTCATATATGGCTGTATCAATATATACAATTCAAGGTGTCCCTTTTTTTTGTTTTTCCCAAAATGCATTCATCCATTTCCTTCCACTCATCAAATTCAAGGTTATAGGGGGGCTGGAGCCAGCTGCCAACGGCAGAGATGGGGTACACCATTGGCGGTCTGTCACATGACTAATACAGAGAAACAGACTACTTTGAAAAATAACCCTCATTAAAATGAATAGCACAGGTAAATTTTCAGGTTATGGGCAAAAACGTGCAAACTCCTTAAATCACGTGTACTCTTCAGCGCAAAGGTTTGAAATCAACAGGGAGCAGCTATTATTACTGCCTGTGATGAACTGAATGTAAGGCCACCTGTTCTTTCATAAGTACTTAAAAAAAGAGAGAACGAGCGAAGATAAAAAAAAAATATGCAAAGCAAAAATGTCACAACAGGTAGAAGTGTGTACAACCTGCTGGGGTATTCTCCCGAACCACAGCTGCGTAGACACTCTGGTTGAAGTACGGTGCCTTGTTGTTGACATCTAAAACATTGATGGTCACATAAATCGGGGCCTCCACCACTTCTTCATCTGCCAGTGCCTCCACCTGGATGACGTTGCGCACACAAACATGAGTTTTTATACACGAGTGTGTGCCATGTGGCTAATGCAATGTGAGCACAGTTTTCTGTGTGTTTGAATAAAGATATTGTGTTACCATGATAATGTAGTGGTCGTCTCGCGACCAGTCCAGAGGTTGTTCCAGGTAAAGCCATCCATCCTTTGAAATACGAATGTCTTGCCCACCTTCTCCGCTCAACCTGAAGTTATTTACACCTGGATCTGTCACCTGAAACTAAGGAATGAAAGAAGGAGACGAGAAAAATCAGGACACTTTGACCACAAAAAACAGGTCTGTTCATCACTTCTTGAGTTTCATTTGATCTCAGACAAAAAGGGGAACAGTGGTAACTTTTTAGTGAAAAAAAAGGGGGAGAAACACCACGACACCCTTAAAAGATCACATACAGTTTGACAGTTTGTGATTGGCACGAATTAATAGAAGAAATATTCTTCTGGGTTTTAAACCAGTATAAAAATACTACAATACTCAAATACAAGCACAAGGATGCGCTGTAAAACCCCACTGAAGTAAAAGTGCACAAAACTTTTTTTTTTTTTAAAAGAGAGAAAATGAATGTATCCAATAATGTGTCCAATAATGTTCCCTTAAAAGTAAACACTGTGCAGAGAGTGAGCTGCTTTGACAGAGGTTTGTGCTCTCCGCTCCTTCTTGTTTTATTAATAAATTTGACTGAGTGCTGAGTGTCTGGAGCTGCAGGCTTTGTGGGTGTGATTATGCACTCAGAGCGGTTAAAGCAGAACTTCCCCCTGGAGCTAGTAAGAGTATTCTTGTTCTAAGAAGTAAAAATGTATTCCATGTGGAAATCTACAGACAAAGGAGACAGATGTAGCACCTATTTCAACAGTGCAAACTGGTTCTGACTCTCTAGGCATGAAAAAGGTACCTGCAAAAACCACAGAGTCAAAAGAAAGGGGAAAGGCGATGCCAGAATGCCGATCTTTTAGGGCGAGATGAAAAGAAGTCACGTCTGAATCTGGCTACTCGGTGGAGCCAATTTTCTCCAACAACTGGACAATGGCCCCAAATACAGCTCTGAACTGTGTGAGGACGATTAGAGAGGAAGCAGCCAGCTCATAAGGGAGTGCCCAGCATGGTCATCGGACCTCAAACCTATTGAGCTGCTGTGGGAACAGCTTGACTGCACAGTACACAAGAAATGGCAATGAAATCAGTCGAACCAATCGAACTTGAGGGAAGTGCAGCAGGAAGTCTGACTTTAAATCCAACCACAAAACCCCCAATTTAAGTGTTAAATATCTGCAAAGCTACGGCTGATGCAAATAGACGACTGATTGACAAAAGGGAAGCTTGAAGGAGAGTGAGAGTTTAATGATGATGATGATGAAGACACCAAACTTTTACAGTCATGTAAACGTGAAGGCTTGTGAGATGGCCGACAGACGAACAATAACAAAGCAACAAAGATCTGCAACACTAGTTTATGTTCAGGTTTTTTTTTTAAACTATTTATTATTTTCCTATCTTGATTAAGATAAGATAACTTCTCAGGTGCAGGTTCTGGCTTAGTGACACTTATCTGACTAAGCTGTTTGATAAATGGAGCGCACAGCACATGTGCAGTTCATCCACCTCAAAATTGGACAGTACTACACCAGCACAGAGCAGCGCTGCTGCCATGCTTATATTACCTGAAACAAAGGATAGGGCACTGGGGTGGCCTCTGGCACATCCAGCACTGTGTTCTCAAACGGGCCCTTCTTCTCCTCCAGATCCTTCCCACCAGCCTATCATAGCACAGAAACAGAGGTTAAAGGTCATCAAGTACAGAAGAGGGCAAGAAAAAATTAAAAACTCTCACACTCATACCTAAATCTGGCGTTTTAGCTTTCCGCTGAAATCAGTCAAGCATTGAGGGCAGTATTTACGGCCCTGTTATTTATTGAACCAAAATGACTTAACAGTGGAGGAATTTTTATATTCGACTACATGATGGGAGAGCAAAGTCTGCAGACAAAGGGCCCACGCTCCGTTTAGCAACCCTTTCTGTGAGCGTTTTAAAATGAGTCACTAAGGGCTGTTTCTCAGACTCTTTGTTAACCTTGCTGATAGTTGTGAGCGTTTTCTTTCATGAGCTCCCCGTGTAGCATTAATCAACACTGACTATTTCACAGATCTTTTAACAGGTTCATGTATTTGAATATGTATTGAAGAACAGCAGCAGCACTTGGCCGGTGCTCGTGTACTCACAATGCTGAATAGCAGCGGGAGCAACAACAGATGCACCATGGGTGTCATTATCACAGCCTGAGAAGGAAGAGGAAGACGAGGAGGAGGGTTAGAAAAAAATGTTTAAGGAGGATTTTAGAGGTTATGTCATTTTTGTGGAAAATATTCATGTTGAATAGCATGTTTGCGAAAACACTAAAAAACCCATGTAAGTCCACCGAGGGACCCGCTCAACCGTTTTCTCCATTCAGTACAGTGTGTCAATGATGTGCAACGACCACAGTCTCACAAAGCATGTCCTCTGCCCTTGACTCTGCACATGTGCACTGTATCTCTCTTTGTGCATACTTTGTGCTAAAGTGCTTACACATGAGACTCCACCTTCACAACCAGGTGAACAACCCACCAGAGTGCGCAGAGGAAAATGAAAGTCGCTGACTTTTAAAGCAGTGCCAGGTGTTTATGTCCGAGTCTTCTCTGGCTGTAAAGTGGGTGCACATATATATAGCAGCAGTAGGACTTTAGAGCTGTCTCAGAAGCTTGATTAAACATTATAACTTCAATGAATCTGTAGA
>VOQK01027334.1:2674-18874 GCA_015052645.1 Benitochromis conjunctus
TAGAAGTCTACTCCATGTGGACTAACCCTACCTATACATTTACACAAGAAGCTGACAGCATCTCTTCTGCCACATTTATTCCCTCTGTTTGTATTCTAAACAATGTTGTTATTCACACACACAGGGAACTGCAGCACTGCAACACCCATGCATGGATTCTGTATGTGGAAGGTTCTTTTCCACTCACAGCCTGTTATTTTCTGCTGATTAGCCACACAGTGATGTACCTAAGGCTACAGCCTAAAAACCAAACTGGCACCAAAGCTTCTGTGTACGCGCGCACGCGCACACGCACGCGCACACTCCTATAGCAATGACCTGGCTGCCCTTTCTATTCACTGTGAATCCAGATGAGTTTGTCAATTTTGTGTGTGATGTGCCAGAGTATGGCTTTGCTGCTGAGCTTTCCCTTTGTCTTTAAGAATGTACCACTGTCTCTCAAGCAACTAAAAACTACAGGGGACTATAATGCTGTTTAGACATGGTTTATGTGACTGCTTCACAGATGTTCAGCTCTCAGTTTAATATGTATTATTTCATCTCATTTCCATTTAAACCTGCCACCAGTTTCTGTTTCAGAGTGCTTGCAGAACCAATACTGGCTCAAGTGCAGAGGGACTCACAAAAAAAAACATCAATGGAGTCATTTATTGTCATTTTCTGAACTTTATTCTTTAAAAAAAAAAAAAAATCATCCCAGAACTGGAAGCAGAGCTAATTATAATTGCTTTAGGCTTCTCAGGTGGCAGACACCTAGTGACACTGCAAAGGGAAGTAACGAGAGGCTGACATGATATGACATGAGTTGGAAAACAAACAAATGTAGACCGACGCTAACCCTGCGGCTATTCATTCAATATCATTATAAGCAGAACCATTTGTATCAAACCAAACCTGTAATTTCATCCAAACAGATACATTGTATCTTAATAACTAATAGTTACGACATTCTGTGTAATGGGACTAAGATTTAGTTACACTGTATTGGTAAGCCTGCTCCTGGGCAAAAAGAAGCTCCTAAAGAGAGAAACAAACACCTCTGGCAAGGGTCACTCTAACCAGGAGAGGAGTGGACAATGGCTCATGTCAAGTTATGTCAAGCTCACCGAGACGAACAACGCCTACAAGTCGTAGTCCAACATAGTGAAGTCATAGTTAAACTGCAGGACAACAAACTCACTTGAGAAGCAATCAATAATACTTGTTTATTTGTCAGAAAGTACTCTGAAAACAAAAGATTTGAAGACAAACTGAAAACAGCATTCAATTCCATTTTATTTATATAGACCCAAATCACTATATTCGACTCAAGGTAGAGCTGGGCGATATGAGTAAAATCTAATATCACTATATTTTTTGGCTATATCACAATAAACGATATATGTCATCATATGTTTAAATAACCTCCAAAACCAAATGTTATTTTGAACCACATAGTGCCTAAAATTGCACTGGTATACTCGCTCAAATTGACCGTTCAATATTATTTTTCGACATAAAGCAAGAATTCACGAGACAAAATAAAAACTGAAGTTAATAGTGTGCTCTTTTGTGCTTGTAGCATATTAAAAAAAAAGTGATGACCTCCAATCACTGAAACAAAAGTCTAGATAGTCCTACTGACCAGTCACGGGTATCACAGCTGCTTTATGTAACGTTTTCTTTGTGTGTGGGGAGATGGTAACATGCCGAGTTTAAAGCAGTCTTAATTTTGCAGTGGATGACTTTTCAGCTGGTGGAACAAATTCGTGGTACAGCTACCTTTTGCGGCACTAGTTTTACGCCATGTTTTGCAAATTACCGCATTTTGTTTGACATCTTCCTTGTGAAATCCAAATGACAGCCGAGTCTTTGACACTCCCGCTGTCACCATATTTATCCATATCAAGTAGTATATGAACACGCATGCTCAGCGCAGTGCACCAGGTAGAACATTTCCCGGTTGGGAGGGGTGGAGTAATAATGCCTTTGCAGCGAGTGGGAGAAACAAAACAAAACAAAAAAAACACCAAAAAAACTCAGTGGGTTACATGCAGACAGCTTAATATTTCCGTGGCAAGGTATACTCGATGGTTACGATAAAGCCATTTTAACCATCAAACATAAAAAAACTTGCAATAAATCAACTATATTTGATATATCGCCCACCCCTACCTCAAGATGTTTTATATTGTATGGTACAGGCCCTACAATAATACAGAAAAAACCCCATCAAACAGATGACCCCCTATGAGCAAGCACTTTGGCATAAGCAGGAAAGAAAAACTCCCTTTTAACAGGAAGAAACCTCTGGCAGAGCAGGCCCAGGGAGGGGCGGCCATCTGCCGCGACTCGGAGTGAGGGGAGGAAGACAGGACAAAGGCACACTGTGGAAGAGGGCCAGAGAATAATAATAACTAATGATTAAATGCAGAGTGGTGTATAAACACATAGTGAGTGAAGAAGAAACACCCAGTGCATCATGGGAATCCCCCAGCAGCCTACACCTATTGCAGCATAACTAAGGGAGGATTCAGGGTCACCTGATCCAGCCCTAACTATATGCTTTAGCAAAAAGGAAAGTTTGAAGCCTAATCTTAAAAGTAGAGATAGTGTCTGTCTCCTGAATCCAAACTGGAAGCTGGTTCCATAGAAGAGGGGCCTGAAAACTGAAGGCTCTGCCTCCCATTCTACTTTTAAATACTCTAGGAACAACAAGTAAGCCAGCAGTGTGAGAGCGAAGTGCTCTAGTATTATTTTATTGTGTGTACAGATCTCATTTTATGGAACAGACACGTTCGCGTATCCTCACCGCCATGATCAGATTCTCAGTCTGTGTAAAACACTGAAAGCTTCAGCCACTTTATTTGATATATAGCTTAACCAGATATCAAATTTAAGATCTTAAATTATCTTGACATCATAATAGTAATAATAAAAACAACATCTCTGTCAGACACAATCCACAGCATTTCTTGACCCTACACAATTCTGAATATTAACCTGGTAAAAATCACACAAAGATACAAGATGGAAATAAATATATCTTCACTTACTCAATCCATGAGTGTATAACTGGAAAATGCAGAAATACCTACAAATTTCACTTTTTATTTTCTCATGTCGTACCTGAGGGAAACTCGTCATTAACTCAATCAACCCTGATAATATAATCTGTAAGCACATGCACACTTAGATTAGAGTTTAGAAGACTTCTATAAACAACAGTTACCTCCAAAGCACCCTGAGTAAACACACAGGGTATATGGTCACTTCATTTAGAGTTATTTACACACAACTGTTAAACAGTCTTATGCAAAATGAACTATAGAAACTCAGAGAAGCCAAGCACACAACCAAATGAATATGACCATGTGCACCTACACCACCTCAATGCATGGACCGCATCATAACAGCAGGTACGAACAGCACTGTAACAATCAAAGAAACAATGTTTGTTTTTTTTTCATTTTCCAAATCAAGTAATTAGCTCTTCCACTCCATACAAGAAAAAAAACAATTTTAAGACAGTGAAACCAAGACAATAGTCTTCATAAGAATTGTTAACTGCTGTTCTGTCCAACAGATTTTTGATATATGCTCAATATTCTCTATTTTAGCGACTAACCTGAAAAACATTATAGGGCATTTTCTTTATTCTACATTTGTATCTGCTGAATAATAAATCCCAGTGAGCGTTAACAGTAAATATGCACTTTTGGCCTATCTGATCAGAGACACTTGACAAAGGCCTGGCAGCTTGGCTAGACACACTTCTTTTAATCTACTCTCAAATCCCTCTCCACTGTATTCACCCTGATAGTTAAGCCCCTTGCTAATGAGACTGTGCCACACTGTATGGAATTAAAGTACAACACTACTCGCTGCCCAAGTTACATCACAGATGAGGACCAGCTCTACACGGGAATTAGTAATCTGGGGACAGGGCTGTTGTCCATAACAAAAAAGCATATGCAATGCTTGATCTAATAAAGGTAACAACAATTACCAGTGCCATAAGTGTTCTGTTATGAAACAGAAACACAAATGTGCCTACTCTCTAATCAATGAAACCAATATTAATCAGTGACATCTATGATATGCCAAGGACTAAGAACACGGGGGAAAACAAGTTTAAGCTTCAAAATCGTAGAAAAATACGAAAGAAATGAACTTGAAAAATAAAATCACACACAAAGAATAAATGTGCCACAGAGCTCTATGACAATCACATGATTAAATTCGCTATAAGCTTGAAAACCAGCCGATTTACTGCTCTCAATAAACGGACCATATGGACAAAGACAACAGGCTAAACGATCAGAACTGGGCTGGGGCTTCTGCCAGTTATCTGCATAGGCAGTCAAAAAGGACTGAACAAAAGAAACGGGGGAAATGCACTACACACTGCGTTAGCCAGCCAAGGGCTTGTCAGGGCAAATATTTCATTGTTTGCTGGTTTTGGCATGTTAGCCCGTTATTTAAAAAATGCCTCTTTTTAAAGGAAGGAGGAGATCGTGTATTTACTGCCCAGCCACTATTACGAATGCAATTATTTCACGTGGAGCGGGAAACGTCTCGCCACCTGTGTGACAGGAGCGTGACAGAAAGTCCTTTTTGAAAACGCAAACCATATATTTTAGTTGAAGACAAAATGGCCTTTGTTCAGCCTGCAGCAAGCCTCCGTGTGTGTGTTTGGAAACCCTAGCATTCCCGCGCCAGTGTGCAAGTCTGAGTGGCCACGAAAAATGTGCAAATATCACGGATGGTGACCGGTAGCCACGAGGTAATAACGACTAATTTAACCAAAGCCAACCTGACACGCGTCAGCTGATTTGCATTGTAAAGCAGATTAAAGCCGCTCGGGACTCAAATTCCTACACATGCTTTTCTCGAATGACAACATGAGCCATTCACATGTCACTGGGTGCTTCGCATTGATTATGTGTCAATCGACCCTTACAATGTCCCTCTGGCTGGCAGGAGGCACGCATAACTGATACAGAGATGATCTGGGCACTAACTGAATAATTAGCCCACTTAAGTCAGTCTTAGCCAGGGCGAGTGCCTAATGGAAGACCCAGGTTGGAGGATTTCATGTAAATAAGCAGAAAACTTAGACCAACACTAACCGTTTGCTTTCCAAGCTACCACACATTAACTAGCAGGCTTAAGCGGTCAGAAAACTAGCCAAACTTACAGTGTAAACAATAAAAAATATTCTACACTTGTGCATGCACACCATAGACTCCTGCGTCCGAAGAGTCACAACGACCGAAAAGAAAGCCGCAAAATAATTTCCGCCTGGCAAGCCTACAACAGTGCCTCGCTGGCTAGCCACCAACCACAGAGATTTTCCCATTTGCTTTGCATGTAACAGACCAACTACGAGGACAAAGTCAGCGTTTTCCTTACCGTCAGTTCGGCATTGTCGCTGTCACGATGGTTGACGGCTCGTATAACCCCGGACCTCCACGGCCACCGACCAATGTCGCCGATTTCAGGCGGCTCGTCACCGTTGACACAGAGGAACCGCTTCCCGACCAGCTCCGGCCGAGCCTCGACTGCCATGGCCCTTTGCTGGCCAAACCCCCCCACCCCCCCCGGAATAAACTTCCCAACAACGACGCCCTTGCAGACCTGTAACTTACGACATTAAAACAGCTCTAAATAATCCAACGGACGGGAAAAAAGAAAAGTTAGCCTTGCTGAAAGATGAAAAACCGACCCGGGGGATTTAAATATGTAGCAGTCTCCACCCGTTCAAGCGTCAGTCGCCTTTTCTCTCCACTTGAAAAAACGGTGGAACATTGAACCGCAGCACAGCCGCCATCCATTGGTGTTTCTCCGCTGATCCCTAGACATTCACAAACCGCAGCACGTTTGTGTCCCTCCGCTCAGTCGAATAATTGGTACTATTTTTGCTAATACTACACCGACTACTACTACCACGAGTCGAGGCTAATATAATGAACGGCAAACGTTCAAATTCCTCCTTCTACTCCCGCTGTATTAGCGGGGCTGCACTTCTATTACTGTAATCAAAAACAGCATTAATATAGGAAGGTAACAATTCTGGAGGAAATTATGTTTATGTTGTCTGTATTTTGTTTATTATATTGTTTATATTAATTTATATTCTACTAAAGGTATACGTTTTTCATCACTATCCCAGTATGAAAATTGGGTTTTGTTTGTTTGTTTTGTGAAACTCTTAAAACACAATACCGTATCTCTACTCTTTAATAGCTACAAAGAACAGACCCAATGTGCTTGTGTGGCCTCTTTAGGCTCCAAAGAGGAAGGAAATCACAAACAACGTTTAATGGGAAGAATCTTTTTTCCTCGGTTCTCGGTTCTCGATAAACCACCAAATCACAACAACAGTTGCCTCAAGCTGCTTTATATTGTAAGGCAAAGATCCTACAATAATACAGAGAAAACCCCAACAATTTGATGACTGCCTGTGAGCAAGCACTTTGGTGACAGCAGGAAGGAAAAACTTCCTTTTAACAGGAAGAAACCTCCAGCAGAAGCAGGCTCATGGAGGGGACCACAACCAGTTGGACTGTGGAGAGGAAGACAGGACAAAGATGCACAGCCAGAGAATAATAATCACTAATAATTACATGCAGAATGGTATACAAACACACACTAAAAGGTGTGTCAAGAAGAAACACTAAGGGCATCACGGGAAGCCTATTGCAGCCTATCTAAGGAAGGATTAAATGTCACCGGATCCAGCCCTTAATATATTCTTTGTTGAAAAGGAAAGTTTTAAGCTTAGTCTTAAAAGTACAGACGGTGTCTATCTCCCGAATCCAAACTGGAAGCTGGTTCCACAGAAGAGAGGCCTGAAAGCCAAACCCTCTTCCTCCCATTCTACTTTTAAATACTCTAGGAACCACAAGTAAGCCTGCAGTGCGAGAGTGAAGTGCTCTAATGGGGTGAGATGGTACTGAGGTATTTAAGATAAGATGTGGCCTGTATGGCCTTGTATGTGATAATAAAGATTTTAAATTCAACTTTGGATTTAACAAAGAGCCAATGAAGAAGCCAGTGTGAGCAAAATATCTTCTCTCTTTTTAGTCCCTGTCAGTAATCTTGCTGCAGCATTTTCAGGGAGCCCATTAATGGACTGATTCTTATATAGTGCTTTTCTACTCTCCTGAAGCGCTCTATACAACATGCCTCATTCACCCAATCATACAAGCACTTCATTCTATACTTCGTGCTCTAACTAACACTCACACACCAATGGGTTAGTATCTTGGCATGCAGACTGAGGGAGCTAGGGATCGAACCACTAACCTTCCAATCTGTAGCTGACCTGCTCTACCACCTGAGCTACAGCCAACCCATAGAGACAGGTTTATAGTTTTGAAGATTGAAGCATTAATTAATGGCAGGACTTCTTTGAACAATCTTATAGGAATGGGGTCTAAAAGACACATTGATGGCTTGGAGGAAGTAATTGCTGAAAGTGAACTCACAAAGATCAATTGGACAACAAGAGTCTAAATAAATATCAATGGTATTGCACAGTGGAGATGTAATACTTCACAGTGTACGACTAGTCGACTAGCCAAGTAATCGTTGCTGTTCTCATTAGTCTGACTTACTTGTTGTTTAATCTAATTGTTACATTTTTAAGTGATGCCCAATGTCAGTAAATTATTGTCCTAAATGTTATGCAGCCATCTGCCACCAGATGGTGCTTTGTTGTTTAGAAGTACCATAAATCCTTGTATCTGGGTCCGATCTTTTTGTTAACACTGGACTTAGACTGAGATACAAGCGGTGGAAATTAGGTTTCTCAGAAAGATGGATGGACTCTGCCTTAGCAATAGGGTGAGGACTTCAGTCAGTCAGGAGGTGTTCAGAGCAGAGCTACTCCACATCGAAAGGAGACAGCTAAGGCTGTGCCTCCTGGGTTAGGTGTTTCGCCCGGGCATGTCTTTCCAGGAGCAGGCCACGGGGTAGACCTGGAGAGATACATCAGATAGAAACTCTGATTAAGGGCCAGGAGCACGACAGATATCAACAAATACAATTAAAACACTGTCTGGTTCTTTTGGTTGATTAATAAGCTCAAGTGGAAGATTGTTGCCACTCACTCGCCTCAACATGCGCTTCAAGGATTCTAACAGTTAGCATGAGTCAGGGTGTTGATTCATTTAAGATAATTATCCTGCTGTAACCAGGTGTCCGTAGGGCAGAGTAAATCAATATGTTGATGAATTATTAATTCATGTACCAACAGGGACTTAAGAGAGAGACTTAATAATCTGCATTTCACTGTTTTACTCTTTGGTGCAGTTGTAATGCAATTCAATTTATTTATACAGCGCAAAAATCACAATATCAGTTGCCTCAAGGCACTTTATATTGTAAGGTAGACCCTACAATAATACGGTAGACCCTACAATAGTTGTAGATACCACATTGTTCTTTCTTTGGGATGTTTTGTATTGAAATGGTGGGGGGCGGGGGGGTGATTTTTGGGTTGTTTTTTGGTGGTCTGGGAGCAGACACAGTCAGGTCACCTACTAATCAGAAGGTTTGAGGTTCGATCCCTGTCTGCTCCAGACAGCATGCCAAATATCCTTGGGCAAGATACTAACCCCAAGTTGCTCTCCGAAGCATCCACCGGAGCATGTTTGAATGTTAGATAGAAAGCACTTACGTAGAAAGAGCATAGAAAAACGTGCTTTTGTGAATGGGTGAATGAGCCAAGTTGTGTAAACCTTTTTCTGCTATGTACTATGTGCCAGCCGGCAGGAATGGTGGACCCAAAGTGCAGACTCACAGAGGCGGAAAGTAAAAACTTAGATTTATTGTTACACGGTAGAAAAACAGAAAACTAACTTAAAATGGAAACTTTAACAAAGCTGAAACAGACAGCACACACAGCATGGTATGATGGAGACCATAACACAAACAAAGGAAAACACAGGGCTTAAGTACACAGAGGGAGCAATCAGGGAATGGGAGACAGGAGGGAAACGCAGCTGGGACAAATCAGATCTAATGAGACAAGGAAAGCAAAACCAGAAACACTGACCTGAGACACAGACAAAGTAAAACAGGAAACATAACACAGAGACACGGACTTGACAAAGGGATACAGCTGACAGGGGAGACAAAGCAACCATGGAACACAGAAAAGAAACCAGAAGACTGAGAACTCTAACTCTAACCAAAAGACTAGAAATAATAAATAATGGCAAATTCAAAGTTCAACAATTATGCAAGACTCAAAACACTGGGTCAATGACCCAGGTACCCTGACATTTTGAGTGTTCAGATAGAGTAGAAAAACATATAAGAACCAGTCCATTTACCAGACTGCAACTCTGCTTCCTGGTTTCCTAGTTTGGGGGGTTTTGGACAGATTTCTAGAAAAGAGATTAGCTCCACCCAGGGAATGGATGCTGTAGCTTCTAACCAGACCAGGAATTCCACAGAAAATTTCCCAGTTATCTATAAAGCCCACATCATTTTTTGGAACCATTCAGACAACCAGCAATTTAAGGAGGACATGTGGCTAAACATGGTACTCCTGGTCCAATTTGGGGGAACCAGAGAAAACCACAGAGTTCAACATTGTTTTGGCAGTTACACACCGATTCAATACAAATTTTAGTGACCTCTTATTAATGTAACCGGGTGTTATTACTGCCAACGTGAGTTATAGTTTGACAGAATTTATGTTTATCCTTGGCCAGCAGTTTCAGAGTTCCTTCAATGTCACCTGCTCTGGCCACTGGAAGATAATTCACTATGGTTGTTGGTACCTCTAGCTTCATGTTTCAAAACAGAACTGGCAATAGCCAGAGTTTATTTGGTGTTGTTTGATGGATTGCATGATTGAAGTCCTAAAAAACAAGACATTTTGGCAATTTAACAACTTCTTCATTTAACAAACACGGGCCTCAGTAGCATGTGGAAGAACCATACACAGCCACCACAGGCTGGCACTTCCTTCTCATGCTAGTCACCACCTTTGTCACACACTGCTGTTGGATGGCATTCCATTCTTCAACTGGTAAATGTCACAAGTCAACCAATGTGATTGTGTTGGTCACTCTGGCATGAACAGCACAGCCAAGTTGATCCCACAGGTGTTTGACGGGATTGAGGTCAGGATTGCAGGCAGGCCATTCCATTCTCTCCACTCCCAAATTCTGGATGTAGTCTCTGATAAACCCCTGTTTCTCTGTGGAAGAATATTGTCATTTTAGAGGATAGAGTTCAGGCTCAGACTGTGGACATATGGTAAGCTGTTTGGCAGGTAGGTTTTGGACCCAAACACACGACTCTGAGATAAAGAATTTAACTTAAAGTGGCAGCTTTTATTTGCTGGCAAAAATTAACCTAGAAACAAAATACATAAATACTAACAAATAACTAAAAAAGCAAACTTGGCCTAATGATCTAAACTTGGAGAACCTGACGAGAGAAGGACCCACAGCTAACGCAGAGAATGTGATAACAAACAGGGGAAGACTGAGGACTTCCCCTGGAAGTCCAGGAAGCACAACAAATACTGAGACACGGACGAAGACACACAAGCTTAATGCTGGGAATGGGGGGGAAGAGGGCACCTGGAACAAAGAGACACAAAAAATGAGAAACACTGGGAAGACACGGTGACAGAAACCTAAAGGTTAAAAACTATAGCAAACGCACAAAACCATAACGAGAACCAAAACCATGACTGACACAAAACCAAATAATATTAATAACACACAAAAACACATGAACACCTGGTCACCTGGCCCAGTGTTCATGACAATTGCCACTGGTTGCAAAATCTCATGTTGATATCTCTCTGCATTGAGATTGCCTCCAGTGATGAGAATCCTTATTTTTCCAATGAGGGAGATGTCGGCCCACACCATTACACTGCCTTCACCAAAAGCTGTTACCCTATTGGTGCAGCAATCAGCATAGCCTTTTCTGCGTCTTCATCACACTCTGACCCTATGATCCAACTGCTGTAGGCAGAATCTGAACTTATCGCTGAACATGACATTCATCTACTTGTTCAGCTTCCACTGCACATGTGCAGTTGGGTAGAGCTGACAGCAATAGTGTCCTGCAAACCCTTACAGCAAATCTGTAAAAGACTGCATACGATCCCTAAGTGCTGACAGGGCGAGGAAACAGTCTTTTTGTGCTGTTGTCTTCTCTTGAAGCTTACTTTGCGGCCTGTCTCTGACACCCCCCAATCATATGGAACTTGAATTTGGAGATGGTACGAGGGCACAGTCCAAATACTGCTGCAGCTTGGTTTTGCAGAACACCAGCTTGAAGTTGCCCTGTGGTATGGGCCCTATTTACATCGGTCAAATGTGGCATACACCAGCAGATGCCAACTGACCGCTGTAGCAGGGCCAGTGCTCACAGGTGCTTCTAATCAGGCACATTATTGTAAGCACCTAGGGCAGGGGTCTCCAACTCCAGGCCTCGAGGGCCGGTGTCCTGCAGGTTTCAGACGTGTCCTTGGTCCAACACAGCTGATTTAAATGGTTAAACGACCTCCTCAACATGTCTGGAAGTTCTCCAGAGGCCTGCTAATGAACTAATCCTTTGATTCAGGTGTGCTGACCCAGGGTGTTATCTAAAACCTGCAGGACGCCGGCCCTCGAGGCCTGGAGTTGGAGACCCCTGACCTAGGGTGTCAGATGCTCCAAACAAGAGTCAGTAGCAGAATAAGTTGTTTGGCATTGGCAGAGAAGTTTTTTGTGAGCGCAGTCCACATACTGAACTGTGCTGCTCAACTCACAAATGCATTTTCCTTGCAAATGTAGCACCATTTAAAGGGAAATAAACAGACTTTCCAATTGTATAAGATGTACTGCCAAGAAGATTATTATAACAAAGAAATAATCGACCAAACACAAATGTCCTCATTTTTTGTGCCAAGTTTATGTCTTATTTCTATATTCAATTTTATTTTTCAATTCAATTTTATTTATACAGCGCCAAATCACAACAACAGGTGATTTGGTACTTTATATTGTAAGGTAGACCCTACAATAATACATACATAGAAAAACCCAACAATCATATGACCCCCTATGATTAAGCACTTTTGTCCCCGTGTCTCTCGTTGGTACATGATGGTTACAGGTTTTGTTTATGTTTTGCTCTCTTTCCCTTTCTCCTGCCTGCCTGGGCGGAGCTCGTTATGGGCTCTCGCTCTTGGCCCACGTACCTGTGATGATTACACCACCTGTTGCTGATCTACCCGGGGTTCTCTGTAACTATTTAACGCTGCGGCATGGAGCAGTTCGTCGCTGGAACGTTGACCCTCCCGAGTTCGTGCTCTCAGCTCTGTCTTAGAAATCTGTCTCTGTGTACTCCTGTTGGAGTAACCTGTGCTCTCTGTGTACAGATTTTCCCAAACCTGGTTATAGACCCTTCCCTGCGATTCCTGTGTGAGGCTGCGTGAGTGGAGATCAGGATGAGAGTGGCTGAAGAGCAGTGAGTGTGTGCTGAACAGAAGCGGCGATGATTGTGCTGAAGAGGAGAGTGTGTGTGGATTACCTTCCGCCTGGAGCCCTGCACCCCTTCCCAACTCACTGTACATATAGCACTGTGGTTCACCCTCTTGTAAATAAACTGTCACCTTTTTCCCTGACCAGAACTCTGTCTGTGTGTGAGTCCATCCATTAGCCATGACAACTTTGGTGACAGTGGGAAGGAAAAACTCACTTTTAACAAGAAGAAACCTCCAGCAGAACCAGAAAGGGACAGTTATCTGCTGCCACCTGCCGCGACTGGTTGGAGTGAGAGGTGGAAGACATAATAATAACTATGATTCAATGCAGAGAGGTCTATTAACACAGAAAAAATAAAACAATAAATCCTATCTATCTATCTATCTATCTATCTATCTATCTATCTATCTATCTATCTATCTATCTATCTATCTATCTATCTATCTATCTATCTATCTATCTATCTATCTATCTATCTATCTATCTATCTATCTCACAATTTAAAATGCAGCTGGCATGTTTGATCTCTTTTCTGTGTGGATTTACTCCATGTCTTCCATCAAGACTTGCTATAAACAAGCAAGACTAAAAAAGGAGCAGTGAAGGAGGAGAATAGGGCAGAGCAAAGCAGAACGAGAGAGGGAAGGTCTGTGTGAGTCTCCTATTCATGTGCAGCTTTGTCTAGGATTGCGTATTTGTGTGCTTTTGCTTTCATGTGCTTACGTCTCTATGGAGTGGAGTGGAGGCATCTTAAGGACAGCGTAGAGGTTTATATGTGTGAAGCATTAGCAATCAGCCTGCAGTGATCTCCAGGCTTGTGGGATGCAAGATAAGAAAGAGAAAGAGAGCTTGACAAGCGATGGAAGAAGAGCGGCATTGGAAGAAAAGGGAAAAGATCCTGAGGAAATGCAGTCATAGTGCGGACTGACAAGGAAAATGCAAGAAAGAGAAAACGAAGAAGGCACAGAGCAGCGGTAGGTATTAGCAGACGAGTAAGAAGAATTTGAAAGAAAGAGTATTGTAATAACTATGAAGAAATGACACTGTGGGGATGAACGTCATTGTACGTCAGTGTACACTTGTATCGTACACATTTATATTGTGCTTTCACTTAATACAAGACCTGCTGGGGAGCTGGACAGCTCTGCTACAGACATCCCATCATCTCCCTGAATGTTTAAACATTAGTGTTCATTAAATTAGCCAAAGAACTCACTGCATATTCATGCTGTTTAAAGAAATACTTCAACTCTTTGGTAATAATGGCTTACTAGATTTCTACCCCTAGATGAGTTGGTCGAATGAATTCCAATCACAGTGTACAGGTGAGTAGGGATGTGTTTAGTCCTCTTCTTCTTCTGTCTTTCGGCTGCTCTCTTTAGGGATTGCTATGGAGGATCATCTGCCTGCATCTCACCCTATCCCTACCATCTTCCATCACACCAAGGTTCTTCACTTTCGCTCCTCTGCACACTTCCAAACTATTTCAACCCTGCCTCTCTGACTGTGTCTCCAAAACTGTTCAAACTGAGCTGCCCCTCTGATATGCTAATTTCCAATCCTGACCAGTCTGGTCCTGCTCCAGCTTTGCTTCTGGTTTTTCGTCAATACTACCATCTCCAAACCATACATCATAGCAGGTGTCCATACCATCTTATAAACTTTCCCTTTCACTTTTTCTGCTGTTCTTCTGTCACAAATTGCTCCTGACACTCATCTCCACTCAGTCCACACTGCCTACTCTCTTCTTCATGTATTTTGTGCACTGTCTGTTGTTTTGGGAAATTGTCTGCAGGTATTTAAATTCATCTACTTTCAAACACTTGACTCATTGCAGCTTCACTATACTGTGTCATTCCTCTTCTCTTCAGTGCATACCTTCACCTCTCTGTTCCATCTGCTCCCTACTCTCCCTGCAGATCACAATGGCATCTCTGAACACTGTAGTCCATGCCTGACCTCATCTGCCAACTTGTCCAACACTATCACAAACAATGAGGGGCTCTCAGAACATCTGTGATATAATCCCAAACGCATGTTGAACCTATCTGTTACGTCCACTCCACATCTCATCACTGTCTGGCTGTCCTTATAGATGCCCTGCACCACCCTCACATACTTCTCTGTTACTTTTGACTTCTTCATCCAGTACCACAGTTCTTCTGTTGGCACCCTATGATATGGTTTCTCTAGATTCACAAAGACACAGATCAACTCTGTCTGACCTTCTCTACCCTTTTCTGTCAACACTCTCAAAGCAACCGTTGCATTGGTAGTGCTCTTTCTGGGCAAGTGCAGCTTCATGCTCACTAACTATTACCGCTCTTTTTATCCTAGCTTTAGCTTTTTCCCATAGCTGCATGGCTCATTAATTCTATCTCTCTGTAGTTACTACTGTTCCATAGATTACCCTTGTTCCTGAAAATTGGTACCAGCACAAATATTTTCGCCATTCCTCAGATATCCTCTTACTTCTTGAAGATTGTATTCAACATATTCATTAAAAAAGTCCATGGTGATGGGGCTCATCTTTAGGGGAGATCAGTGCGCCTACAGGATTGACTTGGAATGAATGATGGTGTTATGCAGAGACAACAACTTGCTTCTTAATAGACCAAAGACATTGGCGTTCATTGTGGACTTCAGGAAGAAGGAATGGCTATTCTGCCATTACTCATTAACAGGGAGTGTATGGAGAGTGTTTCAGTCTCCTGGTTCTTGGAAGTCCACATCACAGCAAACCTGACCGGTGGTGTTAACACAGCTGAGGTGGTGAATTAGACCCAGGAAAGGTTTCATTTCCAGAGTGGGATAAAAAAAGAGAGCAACATCTGCCTAAAACTGCTGGTATCCTTCTGTTGCTGCTCAATAGAAAGACTAGTGGCTTATTGTGTGTGGTTTTCCAGCTGCACAGTGCCACGAAGCGCTTCAGCTGGTTATCAAGTTTGCCCAGAAAAAAAGTCTGCTGCTGTTTGCCCTCTCTGGAGAAACTTCAGAGAGGACAAACACCCACTGTTTCAGGAAAGCCCCCCACATTTTGTGTGACCAATCACACACAAATCATGATCTTTTAAATTGCTGCCATCAGGCAGACAATACAGGACAATAAAATCAACAACAAATAGACTAAAATAAGGTTTCTACCCCACAGCCATTAAAGCATTAAACGCAATTAAAGTATAGTTTTTAATTATTATCAATGGGACTGATGCAATCTCGTGGATATTGGGGGCTACAAGCCACTACCCTTGAAATGCACTGGGTTGTGGGCCCCAATGGCTGGGTTAAAGGGATCCCCGACTATTATGACAAGTTACTCTAAATATGTTACAAATGATCTCCACTACATAAAAACATACTTGAAAATAACTACAATGTTTTAGTTATTCGTTAAATCTTTGTTGTTTAAAATGGTTTTGGTGCCGTGGGAGCAGCCATGTTTTTGCGCACACAATGCATTCTGGGACGATGACGTATGTTGGTTGTCGGCAGTATAGGCGCTTTCAAGCTATTAGTAACGTAGTAGAAGAAGACAGTAAGAATGTAAACTATATGTCATTAAAATCTCTCCACGCCTCATCTACCTCTACATCAGGGGTCTCCAACTCCAGGCCTCGAGGGCCGGCGTCCTGCAGGTTTTAGATAACACCCTGGGTCAGCACACCTGAATCAAAGGATTAGTTCATTAGCAGGCCTCTTGAGAACTTCAAGA
>VOQK01027335.1:26911-37184 GCA_015052645.1 Benitochromis conjunctus
GGAGAAAAAAAAAAAAAAAAAAAAAAAAAGCATTACAATACTTGCAACAACAATAATTGCATAGAACAGTCTTTCAAAAACAAAAACACAGTGGTCTGAAGAAAAGATTTCAGATAAACGGGTTAAAAATTGGATTTCAACCCCTTTCCACCAGTAAGGGCTCACTGAGACTATTGGGAATTTGAAACTACAGTATGCGGCGCTCATGGGAACAGTTTTTTTTTACAGAAACAGCGATAATGTTACTCTCAGCAGCGAACATGTGACGAGACGGACTCACACATCTGTACAGGAAGCAGCAGTAATGCCGGAGAAAGTCTAGATGCTATCAGTGTCCCAATTCAAATACAGGTCAGCTTCAGCACCTGAGCAGGCATTACCCCGCAGCCATGCTCGAGCGAGTCAGTGACCCTGTTACTGACGTACCAGTGCTGCCCTGTATCATACACAGTGCTTCAGAGTCCGTGTAAAGAGGTGCACGAGACCTATGTGAACAGCACGTCACATACAGTAATACAATAGGGTACGTTGTGAGTCAAGTTTAAATTTGATTATCATCAATAGACTTGATTAAATAAAGGCAAATGAAAGATGATGAATACTTAACTTTTTGGTCAATAAATTGTATTTTTTATTGCAATTTCTCCAACTTGGACCCACCATGCTGGGACCAACCCAAAGGGTCAGTTAGTAAAGCAGTCACTTATTGCATTTCAGAAGCATCTACTGCCTCTCTGCAGTGCAGTAAGATAAGGAAACAGTGTTGACGGTGCACACGCTAAAACCACATAAGGAAATGTACCGTTGAGGGTCCTCGAGAGGCTGTAAAGCCCTGTTTTCTTTCAGACCCACTAAAAGCTTGAGCCATTTATTACAACACACCGCCCACGATATTTCAATATGCATCGAGTCTCGGCCTGGTTTTGAAGTCTTAAGTTTTTTTCACCCCTTCAGGAGGCACTTACAAACAGCTAAGTTTTAGTCTACACTGACAAATCGTCTCCATTTCCTCCATCTCCATCAGCTCAACAGGAACCCACAAGGATACCATAGAAGCTGCAAACAAAAACATCTAAATTCTCAAGGCATGCTCTTTTACGAAAGTAATCTTTCCTCCTACATGATACAAAAATTTGTATTTTCCCTTGGCTTAGAGCCAGGGGACTTTTTTTTTTTTTTTCCTGCCTTTACATATCAGTGTAGTTTATTAAAAGACAGACAAAGGCAGCCGAACAATATCTAAAAAGCCAACACCACAATCAGATGCTTGGGTGAACAATAAATAGCTATGCAATTAATATGTTAAAAGGATTCTTGGATATATTTTAGTACGAAGAGTAAGGGTAACATCTTTGTCATTATTTGTGTACTCTTGTATAATAAAGATACATAGTAAAGTCTTTCCTATTTCAATATGCAGCTGCATCCCTGATAGCTTTGGACTATGTATCTGAAGATCGCGATTATCACGTTTGTGATGCAGAAGTCACACTGTAGATACACGTACATTCATGCAGCTTTTAAATAAACGACGACGGGCTCCTTTTTTAAACTAAGATTACGACGATGAGCTAACCTGATTGTTTGCCTAAAAAGCAGCCTGGAAATGAGTAAAGCGAATGTCTAGAATAATACACACAAAAAAAACAAATCACACATACATAAGAGAGATTCCCCCCCCCCCCAAAAAAAAAAACATATCTATTTTCCCCATAGGGACCCTTATGCCAAATAAAATACAACAATGACAAAGTCATGACTTGAAAAGAATAAAATCCGTCCCCTTGATAACAGAGGTGCATGCAAGAGGAACACCCATTAAAATGAATGGCTTCACACTCCTTTTCTATTTCCAACAGAAGCAAAAGAAATGGCGGTGAACTCTCTTGTCCTTGTCCAAAATTCTTCCATTTGCTGGGGAGTGTTCACAGTGCCAGTCACCAAGGGGGAATTGCTTGTTTTGTCTTGGTTTAGCTGAGCTGCTTCAGGAAGAAGCATGTGCACAGTCTCGTCTAGGTCAGGAAGAAAGAAATGGAGCTCCAGAACGCCTGAGAGCAAGTCCAAGTCTGCTCTGTGTGATTGAAATGTGATAAACACAAACATAGATACGCAAATACACACTCGTGCACACACACACCCCGACACATGCGCGCGCCTGACTCTTTCTGGGCCCCCCACACCCACCCACCCACCCACCCACCCCGCAAGTGTGCTTACAGAAATGTTGACACATACACGCACAGCCACACACAAATGCTGATGATTGGATGGTTGTGCTCAGTGGGCGCCGTCATCCCAGCCACAATCATTCTTCTGCTTAGCCAGTTTACGGACCAGTCTCTCCAGCTCCTTGCGAGACTTCTGCTCCTCCTCCAGAAACTGCTTCATCCACTTATTCTCCTGCAAAACATTGTGTAAAAGTTTTTGTTTTTTTAAAGGTAAATAAAGAGCATGAATTTCAGGAAATAAACAACATTTTGAGGACTTTTAAATTCAATTCTCTTCTTAACTACTGCCAAGAACAACACCAAACCTCAAATATTTTATTCAGGATGTATGTCTAATTAGCAGGCATACAACTTTTGAACATGAGAGTCTCCTTTGTGCTTTAGTGTCATTTGCACTAGTTTCTTTCGTCTCGTCTGCTCTCGGTTTCACCATGTGCGCGTAAAAGCCCCACCTCGCCACACACAGAGCAGAACATGAGTTGGAAAAAAACAAACATGATTTCATTACCAGAATTAAAGGCGCCCCGACTGAAAGTGACTGAATATAAATGTCCAAACAACCTCAATCTGATACACAAAAGAGAAAAGCAGGCAGGACAGGAAACGGAGCGACTGCTGCCCCCACACCACCTATAATCTGGTATTAGTGATCTCCAGTCTCACTCACCTTTTTAAGCTCATGAACCTCATCCTTTAAAGCATACACTGCATCAACCAGACTCCTGAAAAAAAAGGGTAGTATAGTGTTTGCATCATACTTCAAGATATGATATGCATGTTTTAAACGCCCTCTCCATCTCAACGAAAGCTCAATTATTTTGCACTTCAAACACATATCTATGTATATCTACACCCACACATATACGGTTGCTAGACAGCGTCTCAACAGTTGAAAGTAGATTCAGAGTTTTGATGTTAATCCAACTGCAGAAAAAAAAGTTAAAAATCTGAATCCAAGTACACAAAGAGTACTAAGTAATACCATCCTTACTTTTCCTCAATAACCGTCTGCCCGTTGCTCTTCATTTCCTCCACAATGATCTTCTCTTCCTCTGGCAGGAGCACCTGAGGGACACACTCTTTCCGTACGGCTGTATACACACACACACACAAAATAATGATAAAGCAATATTTATTAGTGCATACAACTCTAAAAAGGCATTACAGACACAATTAATCCACATTGCTCTGCAAATACACACCCGTGGTGCTCTGATGCAGGCTGGCTCCTGTACAATATGCCTCAATTACCCTAAGAATCTGAGCATCCTCCTCCAGAGCAACTGTACCTGTGAAAACCAGAGATTGCCATTATTACACAGCACTCTGCTGAAATGAATGGAAATGACATTAGAGGTGTAAGGTAAGAGATTTTTTCTGTGTACGCTCTTCTTCGTCATTCATGTTGAGATAAAGCAGTGGGGTGCAGAAGCCGCAGGTCTGCTCTAGCGATTTCTAAACCACATATGTTACATTATTTCTGAGCAATAATCATTAAAAGAACATAACTTATCATTTAAAACCTTGTTTTGAGCAATGCTTTACACCTCCCATGCCCTAATATATAAGGCAAAACACTTACTTCTTCTCATGTGAATGTCATCATCAGAGGGCTTGCGCTCTTTCCTCCTATTTCCTGGCAAGAACTTCTTCATAGGCCCTGGGCTCTTGCTGGTATCCTGGAGGTGGTCGACAATAAACTAAGTACATCTCTGCACACAAAATCCCTCCTCCTACGCACACCCACACACACAGGGCAACACACTCCTGAAAGCCAACGATCCAAACCAACCAGAATGCAAGCTTAAAGGGATGTGCATCCCATGTGAACAAACATCAATGAACACGCGCACACACACACACACACACACACACCACACACACAAATCCGTCAAACACAGCAGCAAGCACGTGATGTTGACGGAGACCAAGTTAGCCAGTGATGTGTGTTAATATGGACCTTGCCTACCAGAGTTTTACACACAAAAAAACCCCCCAAAAACTAAATAAAAATTACTATCACTTGTTTCATCATTATTTTTTCTTTATCTATGTCTTTACCGCATCCCCGCATCCGACTACAGCAAAGGCTAAAGAAAAAAAACACTTTCAATATTAAAGCTTTATCTGTGGACCGCATCAATTAGAAAACCATAAGAAAGGATCTTATCTAAATTATATATACAGTATATCAAACCATTTGGTTTTATGAGCTGCTGAGTTGATTTTGGGGTCTTAGAAGAGTCAAAATGATGGTTTCACTAAACATATGAAAATCGGCGATTTGATGACTAATAAATGTGTTAAAAACGATTCCTAAGTCATGGTGACGGTGATGTACTTGTACCATTGCATACAGGTGCTGAGGAAAAAACCCAAAAAAAACCACTTAAGAGCATCTTATTTTAAACCGTGGCATGATGTCATTTACCCCGTGTCCTTGGCTGGAACTGAGAAGTTGGTCGAACACGCAACTGGAAACGGTTGATTCATGGGACATCCCTAAACTTCACTGAAATGATTTTCTCGTAAGAATCAGGAGGACGGAGTGACTCCTGATTGCCACCACCTGCCTTCTGAAACCTCTGAAGAGGCCACAGGACTTACAATAATGCAGGTGGATGGTGTAAAGGTTGTTTCCCTATACTGGTTTTGTTGTGCGGGGAAGTCATTTCCCAAAGTTGGAGGAAAGGTAGATTCAGGTGCTGTTCCATTAGCAACTCAGCGATTACTCAAGTGCAGAACGACCTCACAGGCAAAAGGTTATGATGTATAAGAAGCTATTTTGGCTAACGTGTTAAATAACTGCTTGATCTGCCTGACTAAGCCGAGCTTTACCGCTCATTTAGAAGTTGATGTTTAAACCCACCGTGTGCACCTGTCTGGATCACTGCAGTATCTCTTTAAAAAAATTAATCTATATCACCATGCACGGAAAACATAGTTTCCACCAGGTTTTCCATTAAATGAACTTGAACTTAAATGAAGTGGGATGTCATCTAAGCCATAAAAGCATACTTAGCCTGCTGATAATTTAAATGTGGAAACATATTCACGGCTGAATGACTGTAGACTTGAATATGCTCTATGCCTACATGTCCAAAAATAGCTTCCCTGGTACACTTTTCTACTATTTCTCCTTCACAGAAGGATTTCAAAAGATAGCTGACGACTAGAAGACAAATAGCAGATTTGCGGCACCACAGAAACAGGAAACTAACAGATGACAGCAAGAGGGGTGATGCAGAGAGAGCAATGACATGCTAGCTCAACACTGGAGATAAACACACACACACACACACACACACACACACACACAGGCAACCCCATCCCACCTTTCTGAGCCCACATCCTCCCACACACAGAGAATAGAAACAGAGTGAGGTCTAACCTTACCTTCATGATATAAGACATCCTCTACAGAAGGCAGAGTGGAGAAAGAGAGAAAGGGGAAAATGTGCATGAAAAACACAATGAGAGGAGGATGCGCGAGTGAGAGTTAATGATGAACATTTTTAAAAACCCATCTGCCATTACGCCTATTCTTTGTCTGTGCAGAATAGGGCGATTTTGGTTTTGTATAAAGAGAGATGTCTGAAGAAAAGAGAAAACTGACAGAAAGACAGCAATGCATTCAGGACGTGTGCATGCAGTCTCTATAAGATAAATAGACCCAGATGGCTGCAAGCATGCTGCTTGCTCCCGTCTTCAAGTTTGTTGTCAAGAAGGTATAAAAGCATATTTAAACTACAAGCTATTAAACAAGACACATGTTAGTTTGCAGATATTACATGTGACGCACTGATATCTATTCAACACATAACCAGACTCAAGTCTAACTGAAACTTTTAAAAATGCTGACATGATACTTTTGTGAAAGCTTATACCACCCACATAAGACCACATGGTAAACATCACATTGCTCACAACCACTGATGCAGTCATCATTCTTAAATGCCAGGCACCCTTGGTGACCTTGCTGTCATTACTGGAAAATATTTCCTCTGAACAACACCTTGGCCTGCCCATATTTCAGGAACACTTTCAGTAGTTTTCATTTTATTCCCCTTCTTGCAACTCAAGCTAAAAACGACGCCCGCTGCTCGCCTTTGTAAGGTCACTTTGGCTAACACGCACCCTGTGCTGTTAATGTCACAGCCACACTTTCAGAGCCTGTGACCACATACATTTCAGATATACGCACCAAACCATATTCTGTTGCGCTGATGAACAGCAATAACGTGAATTACTGCATAGCAATACCACAGCTCGTTGTATTAATGGGCAATAAAGGTGCCAGTCTATAACCACTAAATGATCATTTTAGAACAACATATTACCAAAATATGTCTCAAAACATGTCATATTCAGATTAGACTGCTCAAACGCTTTATCTTATTGCAATAATTTTAGTGGAGGAGTTTCATTTCGCAAGTCTCACATCTCTTCTGGTCCATCAATTTTAAAATAATAATTAAAAAAAAAACAACAGACCTAAATTCCCAAATAACAAATAAAAGTACCGAGTAAAAACATTTGTATGTGTTAACTAGTTGAATTGTGACACTGAGGACAAAGAAGCAGCTGTTTAAAACACTTTAGTAATTCAGCACCTCAGTACGTCCCGTGTCCGGTGACATTTAAGCCATAATTTAACATTTAAGCCTCTCGTGTTGACACTAGAGGGGAGGATTAACCCATATGATACTTTACTAGTAAAATAATAAATAAATAAAAGAATCTATCACTCCAAGTCAAGCCATTCCCCCCCCCCCATATTTGTTTTTAACCGTGCAGACTTAATTTATAAGCTTACTCAGCAATGATTACGTCATGTCAGTTATGGAAGCGGTCTGGGAGGATACTGGTGTTGAACTTTGAAATTAAAAACACTTCACTTTAGTTTCAGTGTAAAAAAAAAAATATCACGCTCTAACTTTGGTCATTTTAAACTAATTGAAGTGAGCCCAGTGCCTCCAAAAACAGCGTCTGGTGAAGAGCGCAGTAAAGCGAGGATTTAATCTCAAACAATTTTTATCATTCATAAAATGACAGTTAACTTCCAAACATGGGTTATTTTCAATAAAAGGACTATAACACACACACACACGCGCGCGCAAACCTCTACTTTGTGATCAAATTTAGTTCGTGCATCTTCAGGGATTTAAAAATGTAACATACCAGACAAAAATGGAGACTACTGTGTATAAGCTGAATAATTATATTTAGTTTATTTAAAGTTTGTCTGTCCTGGATTTTTTGAATCTTTATAAAATGTATTTATTTGGTTTTTAATATTTATTACGTGTCTACTTTTTATGGCTCAAATTCCAATAACATTTAGTGCATGTAATGGAGGGCTTAGTCTAAAACACATCACTGTAGGACTTAACAAGTTGAGAACACACACGGGGACGGCGGTGGGCATGCAGAGGAAGGGGACTTCTGGTATTGGTACAGTTTTCTGGCAATGTATCGAATGACTGATACTAAGAGACTGGTGTGGGTTTGTTTGTGCAACTCTGCAATTTTCTACCTCTTTGTAGCCCAGAGCAGCTGAAGGTTTGAGGGGAGGTGCAGGCCGCAGACAGCTTAGCGACCAGGGCTTGCTAATCTTTGGTGGTTCCAGGGGGCCACGACTGACACTGCTGAAGCTGCCCTGGTGATGTGGGTGAGTGGTGGTTCCGACCATGCTCGCTGGTTTACCATCTACATTCTGCAACGAACCAGACAAAAGGAAGCAAAGCAAATACATGAGAATTACTGTGCTTGTGTGGTGAAACACGAGTCTGCCGTTTGTCACTTTATGGTTTTCACACCTGGGAACTGTGTAGGATTTACTTTTGGTACTGTTTTGAATTTGTGTATATACGTGCGTCTGTCTCTGTCCTAACCTTTGAAATGGTGCTGGCAGGGCTTCCACCTTTGGTAAAAGGTTGAAGGTGCTCTAGCCATTCCTGTAACTCCTGGGCACTGCTGCAGAACACTGTAATGCGATCAATCATGCTTCCTGCAGCAAATAAGACAACACACAATAAATGAAGAGCTGCTCTCCTTCCCAGGTGTTACATACAGTGTTTACATAGACTCGTGATGGGAATGAATGTCCTTAGAAACATAAGAAAGTTTAAGTGAGTCAGTGAGGCTCTAAGAAGGAGAACTGCCCATTTACACAATGTTGCCGAGGTCGGGAAAAAGACCCAAACTGTCAGTCTCAGGTGGGGTCTTCAGGAACAGCCCAGGAATCCCCAATGCTCACCCCTGCCATGAACAGGAAACTCTAATAACGCCATGGACTGAAAGGGTGCCAAGCTAAAGAAGAAATCAACGCCTGGACTGAAACAACTGAAATTTCCCACTGCTACCTACATGAACAAGCCACATGTCTTCTAGATCAAAGTTTAATGGTATGATGAGAAAACGACTGCGTTATTTGGCCACAATGATAAGAAGCATGTACCAACTGTAGTTACCAGCTGTCAGGTATGGTGGTGGTAGCATCAATGTGCACTGAGATGAAACACGGTAAAGGACATTTAACCAAATATTAGTAGGGGGTGTGTGTATATGTATATTTTTGCCCCTGTTCGGATGGGAGAAAATCTAAAATAAATTCAAAATTGTACACCCATTCTTGCTTTTAAAGTAAATAAAGGTGTATGCTGAATAATCCCTGGATAAAGAACAGTTCACAGAAATCATCTAAAGCCCAAAATTACCATGACATTCATTTCCTTGATGAGTGTATGTAAACTTCTGACCACAACTGTACAATTAATCAGACCAACATAAGTCACAGCCAGAGCAGTACTACCCAAATTTTATATTTTAGCAATAATCATGGAAGTCAAGGCACTGAAAATATAAGGTTTCACATTTACAAACAATCACATTGATAACATTTCACATCGTTATACAGAAAACAGCTTTCTTTTAAAAAGAAAAAAGAAAAGTGGAATAATGGATGGAGTGACTTCACCATTGGGCTAATTTTTTGTCAAACTGACAAAAAAACCCAAAAAAAAAACCCTGTTTTGTACAAACACAATGAACTCATGAAAGCATGAATACTTTACAGGGGAAACGTGTTGTCCTGAATCACTTCCAGTGTAAAATATTAGATGGTTGAATCAAATCTGCCAGAATTTAAACGATTCGATGAACTGCTTGGTCAAATATTTTATCATTATATAAGAACAATATCACTGTCGTCTCATATCTTTTTTTCTTTCTTTTTGTCCTAAAATTTGAGAATTGGATAAGTGGAAGAAAACGGAGGGGTGGCTGGTTGGATTTCAGATGCAAACCTGTGATGTCAAAGGCAAAGTGGGAAATGTCTCCTTCTTCCGCGTGCCTCGTTACTGTGGTACCTGTTAGAGGCAGTCTTCCCTGCATGGATGAAAAGCAAAGAGAGAGGAACACTCAAGTGTAAAAACTACAGTATGCAGTACTGTGTTTGTTGTGATCACAATATAAGATTAATCAAAGAAAATCAGGGCGGGATATCATCATCAAGTGACGTTTAACAAAGCATACATGTAACATGTACATGTAAAGAAAATTTTGAAAGTGGGCAATTTTATTCTAAGATAGTATCTGCTTCATGCTTTAGACAGTGTTTCCACAGCAGATGGAAAACTGTGCATATTCAGGATTTATATTTAACACTGTTATCCACTTGATATTCATTTATTGCATAGGCTGCTGTTTGCAGCTGACTGAATACATTAGGTTTGACTAAACACTAAATCAGCCACAAGTTTGTACGCGTTTTCAAAGATGAGAGGTAAAAATGACATACTCACCTGATAAATAAAGCCACTCATCCGGGGACTGGCAGAGAGCATTACTAACACATTGGGGAAAAGCATTAGGTAACGCTCCTCTTTTTCCTAAAAGAGAGACGCATAGTAATTATGTTTTGCAAAACTATTGTGAAGGTTGGAAAATTGATTTTCAACAACAACATTGGTGGGTTGGGGTTTTGTCCCCCCCCCCCCCAAAAAAAAAAAAAAAAAAAAATTTTAATTTTTTTTAAAAAGGAA
>VOQK01027338.1:6138-18220 GCA_015052645.1 Benitochromis conjunctus
GTTTCTCCAATAACAAGCCACGGATTAACCCTGAAATCAAGGCTCTCCTCAAGCAGAAGAAGAGCGCTCTTAGATCAGGAAATAAGGAGGAGCTGGGACCTGTGCTGAAGGAGCTGAGAAGATGGATGACCAAAGGCAGTAGAACAACATCAGTGAGGTTTGAAAGAGGAGATTTAGGGTGGGTGAATGATCTGAACCAGTTCTTCAACAGGTTTGACCAGACACTCACTCCTCCCCCAGCCCAATCATCTCTGCTGTAAACCCCCCTGTCTTCAACCAGTGCCTGCTTTTCTTCTCACGATGTCACAGCTCTCAGCCCTCAGCCATCACCCACCCCCTTTGCTTTAGAATACTCCATCCCACAGCCCACCTCCCCCACCACCATCCTGTCCCTTTCAACACTTCAGGTGGGGAACGAGCTGCAAAATATCAAGGTGCAAAAGGATGGCATCACCTCCAGGCTCCTGAGGTGCTGCGCAGACCAAATGTGTGGTATCATGGGACGCATGTTCAACATGAGCCTGAAGGTGGGGAAAGTACCACAGCTGTGGAAGACCTCCTGTGTGATACCAGTACCGAAGACCACACATCCGAAGTACCTCAGTAGCCATAGGCTGGTAGCACTCACCTCACATCTGATCAAGACCCTCAAGAGGCTGGTCCTGAAACATCTTGGCCCCCTCTTGAGGTCTTTGTTGGATCTGTTGTAGTTTGCCTACCAGTCTACCATTGGAGTGGATGATGCTATATCATCTACCTCCTGCACCAAGCTCTCACCCACCTGGAGAAGCCTGGAAGCACTGTGAAGATTATGTTCTTTGATTTCTCCAGTGCTTTTAACATCATCCAGCATGGACTTCTGAGGGCTGTCAGGAGTGGACCTCGGATACTGGACTACCTAACTGGCCGCCCACAGTATGTGAGGTCACGGGCTGGTCTGCAGTATGGGGGCCCTACAGGGAACTATGTTGGCATCATTACTGTTCACCCTCTACACTGCAGACTTCTCCATCAACTATCCAGGCTGCCATCTACAAAAATCCTCTGATGATTCTGCCATGGACTGGTGCCAGCGGAGCCATTTCCTGATCAATGCAGGGAAAACCAAGGAGCTGGTGATGGATTTCCACAGGCGCAGACCCACCACACCGACACCAGTGAAAATCCAGGGAACTGAAATTGAGATAGTGGACTCTTACTTGGGTGTTCACCTGAACAATAAGCTGGACTGGAGTTACAACACTGATAATGCTCTTTACAGGAAGGGTCACAGCAGACGCAACCTGCCGAGTAGACTAAGATCTTTTGGAGTGCAGGGAGTGCTCCTGAAGACCTTTACTGACTCTGTGGTGGATTCAGCCGTCTTCTATGGTGTTGTCTGTTGGAACAGCAGCTTATCTACAGCTGAGAGGAAGTGGTTGGATAAGCTTTTCAGGAAGGCCAGCTTTGTTCTATGACAATGTCTCCCACTTCATGCATGAAGCTGTTACAGAACTGGAGAGCTCCTTCAGTGACAGACTGCTGCATCCTAGGCACACAAAGCAGCGTTATCACGGGTTTCCGAATTTCTGTACAGCTACAGTATCATCATTGCTCTCTAATCAGTATACTGTGTTACATTACTACCAGACAGACCTATCACTGTTGTTGAGTTTTTCATCACAAACTTTTAACACAACTTCATTTCAGCTTCTATTGGATACTAGTTTGTAACTGGTCTGTCAAATGGAGTCATATTTACATAACAGTTTTATAGTCTTATTGATCTTATAGCAATTTAGACTATAAGCAGTATTTAACAATGTAGTACAAGCAAATTATTTAGTCACATCCATGGACTGTTTAGCATTTCCTGTTTACCTAGCGTGCATATCTTTGAAAGAAGCAAGAGTACTTGGATTAAAACCAAAGAGACTTTACGGAGAAACATCTCAGCCAACCACAGGATTTGAACCAGTAAACTTCTTGTTGTAAGAAACCGCTTCACCATACCAAAACAGTGTGTCTGAAGAAATCTTTTTAATGGCTTTTCTTTTCGCTGGTCAAAAAAAACAAAACAAAACAATCATTGTAATATTGAAGTATCAAGTGGTACTGGAATCAAGAGGCACAAATCCACATATACAGATAAGATACAGCAGATGTGTCTGTCTTTCATCCAACATAAATCTTTGTGCACACTACTCAACTAAAGAGTAAACATATGCTGCCCCATTTTAAGGCCTATCATCTATCAAATCCCACTAGTTTTTCAGGGACTTCTCAGTTACTGCCTGCAGAAGCTGCTGCATTCTCCAAAATAAGTTCAAAGAGCAAATGTCTTTGAGGGTTGTGAGAGGTAGTGAAAATCCTGTGGTGAATTCACTGTGGACTAGTCTTATTTAGGCTGGTAGCACAGGCTTTGCCAACGACACCTTTGTAGGCCACAGCCTCTGAAGACTGTCTCAACTGAAACAGGACACAGCTGGGTATAGATCCTGTGGGCGACACTGTGGTATATATGATATTATATCATTGCAGTAACCTGCACTCTAAAGAGCATCTTTTCTCTCTTCAGTCTTCTACTTTAAGGCTACATGAGGTCAAATAAGCCCTGAAACACACTGAATGTGTTAAATGTCTAGTTCCACCGTCATTGGAGCGCTGCAATAAATTCAACATTCCCTTGTTATCTGTCATGCGACACTGTAAATGAGCTTCTTTAAATTGATACATACATAAAAACAGAAAACCTTAATGTGACAACATGCACAATATTTTAGAGCATCTAGAAGCTTTCATAGTGAAGATCAACGGCTTTCCAGAGTTTCGATAGTACTTAGCATCTTTGATTGCATTCATAGTAGGCACAGGTTTTTGCCATTTCAGTAAGGAGAGATCATCAATAATCAATAATAATCTTATTTGCTCATTAGACTCCAATGAAACTACACAGCAGAGCTGAGTCCAACAATGGTAAGAAGTAGGACATGACCCACTGGAGTCGAGATGTTGATGGTGTTGATGTTGACTTGGATAAGAATCTCTATCTGGCTAGGATGAGGTTGAGATTGACACTAGGTGGGTCACATAAATGAGAGTCTGGAAGGTAGAATGACACAAGCACTGAGATGTAAAGCGAGTGGAACAGAGACCAACTCGAGAAAATGACTGGGCCAGAGTGATGATGACTGAATCGAGTTTGACAGTGTGAGAAAGCAAAAGTATTGTGATGAACAGAATCGCAGAATTGGTGATTACAGATCGTCCCTATTGAACTTGAGCTTTGTTTTATCACACATATCATGGTGATGCATTAAAAGTTTAAAACAAAAACATTATACTTAATATATACATAATAGTAGTGCTTATTTAAGCTGCACAGTAGTTCAGTTAATTGACTTAAAAGGAAGAAAATGGAAACCAATAAAATAATTCAAAATACATCATTTCATTTTAAAAACATTAAGGATAAACAAATGATTTATTGATTTATTGATTGACAAATGATTTATTGATTTATTGTCTGTGTAGGTTCTCAGTCATTCAGCTCATGGTAGTCCAAGGAGCTTGGAAAGAAAAAGCATCTGGACTTCTTTAAGTTTCTTAAAGATGTTTCACCTCTCATCTGAGAATCTTCTTTAGTTTTAAAACCAAATGATGAGTCCCAGGTTTTCAAGCCCTAATGGGAGTTTTCCATTGTCAAGGTTGTTGACCCACTACTGATCATGTACCTCATCGCATGAGCCAAGGTATGAAAAACGGTGTGGGTCACTATCAGCAGAGGTGTTCTATGTGGCAGACACCCCCTCTGTTCAAGGATGGTTGTTCACAGTGGGCATGGCTTCTTTCACTCCTCTTTCAAAGAATCTGTCTTCTTTGTCCAAAATGTGAACATTGGCATCCTGGAAAGACTGTCCTTTAGATGCAGATCTGTAGAGCTGAGTTCTGTCTTAACGAGGTGGCTCTTCTATGTTGTACCATGCATTTATCAAGTGACTGTTTGGTTTCTCCAATGTAGAGGTTCACTATATGTAAATAAGTTAAATGACATCACCTTCAGATCTGTTCAGTAAATTATTTAGAACCAAAAGGTCTGGCTCAGAATTCAAAAGCAGCTACAGTGAGTTTAGGTGGGTTTGTCTTCAACTACAGCTATTGTGCTGCAAGTGGCACATTGACCTTTTTCACATACACCCGGCTGAACAGAAGTGCTGCAGGGCCTGCTCCAGCTCTCTGCACACAGTGCTATCTACCGCATCACCGCTGCTTTGTTTATTTTCATCTCACAATGCTGGTGGCATTTGGAACAGAACGTTCTCTCTGTCTCTAACTCTTTCTCGTTTCTTCCCTGCAGCTTATTCAGACTCTGAAGAGGTTGATGAGACCTACCTCCGTTGAATTTAAGTCTCCACTAGAGCTGTCGGCACAGGGTGAGAGTAAAACACGCTCATCTGTAAACGGTTTCATTTAAGCTCTGGTAATAACTTTCTGTTGCAGATAATGCACCGATTCGACCTGGGATGCAGAACGTGCACACACATGAAAAAACACATGTACAGTGTTTGTATTGATTTAATGCTACTATCCTCAGTGGTACTCTTTCTGACTGTTAATAGTGGGTATTAATCAATGCCAGGAAGCTGCTTAGCTATAAAGAAAACTCGTTAGGGAATGTGAGCAAACACAGACTTGTGAACTCTTCTGAGCTTTTAACAGATACCTCATCAATCATTTCCCTGACATCTATTGATGCCACGCTAATTATTTTCCTATTAAAACGTAATTATCCCATCTGTGTTTTTTCCCATCCTCCGTTGAGCCACCACACTCTGCTCCATCACCACGTTTGTGTCTTTTTCTCCACATACATAGAAAATGTAGTGGTGTGATAAAGCATGAAGCGCTTTCTGTCCAAAGAAAAGAACCTGGCAAGATTATCCAGCAAGCCAGAGATCATCTCTGAAACTTGATGATAGCCAGAAGATGAAACTTGACCTCAATGTTTGAGTTTATTATACGCATTTTAAGGTCAACGCATGCAGTGTAGATTGCATTCTGCATATTGAATAGTTGGCTAAGTGCACATAAATTGCCTTGAGCACAGTGAAGCACTCATGTTTTTCAGGTCATTGATGAAAAAACTTGAGTTTAGAATAAAATAAAAACATGAACATGTTACCCTGTGTACAAGGGGAGCAATTTAATCCTTTGAGAAAAGAATGTCTATCCATTTTACCTTCAAGAGGTCAACAGCAACTAGAGGCAACTGGTGACTCAAAAGATGGAAGAGCGAAAGAAAACCAACCTGCGGCATCATGTTCTTTATAATAGCTGCCTATTAAGCTCCAGTTTTTTGTGACTAGTAGACAGTATATAGTCAGCTTTGGTCCTTGTTATGCCATTTGTTTGTTTATTCCAACCAGATGTTTTATGTAATATATTGATCTCTCCCTGTTTCTCAAAAAATAGAACCTTCCCTCAATGAAGCAGCTTTCACTGTTTATTAGCCATATAGTGTTGGGGGTAGAGTTTGGATAAAGTCCATGTCCAACCCTTGTATGGATCTTTCACTGCAAGGTAGCATCTAGTTTCTGAAAAAAGGCTTCATTAGCATGTGATTAAATCAAAACCCAAACCCTAAAGCTTCTCCTAACTTTAGAGTGTTTGCTAGTGACCCCTGTTAAAAGGTTGAAATATGAATGCATTCCCTTTAACTTCAAAGCACTGTTCAACGAAAAGAAAAAAAGCAAGCAGTCAATCCTGTGACTTACCTCCGAGTGCAGATCAGTGAATTCAACATGCTGAGTGCACTCAGGCTGCGTGATATATCAAAGGCTCATTTAAATTTTTGATTTTGCACCATGTAAAAAATGCCTCCTCCTCATCAGTGCTTCATCTCTCTAACAATAACAGCAGCAACAGCAGTGAGAGTCACGACATCAGCCTAAGCTGCTGTTGTTAGCTTTGCCAGTCAAACACACACACATACACAACGACAGCTGCTGAGAACCACGAAACAGGACCAAAGAAGCACGTTTCTTCAGTGATGTGGAAACTTCAGTTTTACAAAGTCTGACATCAAACAGAAAACTATCCTGTGTAAAGTTGTTAAGCCTCAGTTTGAACTAAAAGTGGCAGCACAACACATCTGTTCCAACAGCTAAGACTACAGTAATGAAATGGCAGTAACGTGTCTCGTACCTTTTCATTTCTCCTCTGATCTTTTTTTTTTTTACATTTTCTAAATAATAATTAATATTTTTTCTAACTAGACTTGAAACTGATGTTTTTATGAGCATTAAAATAGTCTTTCTCCTCCATTTGGTTGTAATATTACTGGAACAGTGACAGATTATACCACCCCACAAAGCCGATGGCCCCAACTCCGACCCATATTCTGCTTCTGCCATAATCACAGTAATGTCAGCTAATTAGATGGTGTGTCTGTTGTTCATACTTTCACATTCATCAGGTATGTTTTCATCTACCTTCATGTGCCCGACACTGTGTCGACAGCCTGAGCGTAAGATGAATCACCTTTTTGAACAAATTTTTAGAAAATATATTTGGAAATTTTTTTTCATCAAGAAGGGAAGTTAGCTACTGGTATGGTGTATCTGATATGCCCGTTGGTGTTGTTTCTGCATCATCATAATAATGTTGGTCCAGGATCAACATTACAAATCATCAATCATGTTTTTAGCAATATGGGGAAAAACAACAACTGCCCTTGTTTATATAAAACTCTCTTCTGGAACACATTTCAAGTCAAGCATTTTCTTTATTCATTTATAGAGTATAGTAAATATGTTATCAAGTTAGGTTCACTGTTAGCTAGATTTTGATCGCTCATGATGTTTGCTAGTGACAGTTTTTAGCTAATTTCATTCCTAATGCTAACTAAATGCTCAGGCCACGTCATTGGTCAGTTGCATTGTTGATCCTGGACCAACATATTATGATGATGTAAAAAAACAACCCCAATACAGGGACATTACATTGTGCACTGTCCCTCAAGCCTTTGATGGCATTCAAAAGATGGAGGGTGGAGGTGGTGACTCAATCTGCAGTAGTGTTAAGGTGGGTGGTATGCTTCAAAGGAACATAGCTTCAATCACACCAATAAAGATGAGACTGAGCCAAATATTGAACGCTAAAAGCACGCAACCCATATAGTTTCTAAAGATACACACACAATGTAACTCATCCTCAGTTAAACGGTATGGAATTACTGTCACACAAGCCTAAAGATTGTCTTATATTCAGGCCAGTATGTTCAAGCTAAATTTGAGTCAGGTAAAACCTCACAGCAGATGCCCCAAAGCATTTTTAAGAGTTGTAATTCACTGTTTACACACTCTGCATTTTCTAAGCATGTTTAATCTCTTCTTTGGATGGATACCAACAGCTGCACAGGTCAGGCCAGATAAACTGAAACATCTGAACACAAATGCACTCTTCGTGATGTGCTCATTATTTGAGGTGGATGACCTGCAGTGTGCACAAAAACACTTATGTGGTCCCCAGAGTAACAAATAATGTAGCAGGCAAAGGATGATGTAACGTGCCTGAATTGTTGGGGTGATGCTAGATGAGTTCAGGTGATTTTGTCACTATAGTGTGTGTGTGCGTTCATGTGTGCCTGTGTGCGTGTGTGTGCGTTTCTAAACTAGGCTTCTTTTTGCTTTCCTCTGGCTGCAGGCAAAGAGATGATCGAGATGTATTTTGACTTCCGCTTGTTTCGCCTGTGGAAAAGTCGCCAGCACTCCAAGCTACTGGACTACGACGACCTCTTGTGACATCACCCAATGTTCTGTTGGCTTGTCGGCCAGTTATTGCGAGTCTGAGCCTACCTTTGTACGGTGTCAAGGCATTTGGTTGAAGTGGGGGCTCCTCTCCGGAGAGGTTCCTAGACCAGCTCTGTGTGCGCAGCTGGAAGCTGGAGCAGCAGTGGAAGCAGCAGCAGTTGGGTCTGTTTTTTTAAGCCCTTCTGAAGCGACAGGGTGTGGCCCTGTAGATTCAGCCGGCGGTGTGCTTTTTCTCCTGCACCTATTTTCACTTTCTGCCTCTGCCTAACCCTAGAAAAGAGAAAGAAGGGGCACAAGAGTGAGTTGGAGAAGCAAGTGACTCATCATCCTAGCCTAAATGTGTCAAAAACGCCAACTACATAGATTTCTGAGTTCAGAGAGGCTATTAGATATAAGAGTGACAGTAGAGAACAGAAAGATCTCCTTCTGTCTGAGATTTGAGGATGTTTTTTTCTTGCCCCGCCTTTAGCCAACCTATCTGCTCTTGCTAGAAGGAGGCTTATAAGGATGGATTTACAAGTTATTTACAAAGGAATTAGAGCTTATATGTAAATAAACAAGTGCTTGCTAGAGCATTAGAGAATACATTTCCAGCATCTCTCTCCATGCTGTATTGTGATAATCTAGACATGTGATTAGTCTTATTAAGAATTAGAGTTGTCTATTTAATGCAGCCTTTTTTAAAACTTCATATAAATGTAATAGTATTTCTTACAGACTGTTGTAATAACTCAGGTCAAATTCTTTTGTTTTCTACTAAGAATTGTACTCGCCTGTACAACATACTGTAGATCAGAATCAAAGGCCTTCATCTTCAGTGGAACATCAGGGATGAGCGGAGCTTTTCTCTATTTTCATCATCGCCTTTTGAGTCAGCTGTAGCCAAACAGACAGATGCATCCATCCATGTTTTTTCATAACATTACAGCATTATGTTTTAGCCCACTGAGCCACTGCTAGCTGATTTTTCTTGAGCTATTGGTTCTTGGGCTCAAACCCTTTTGCAGTGTTTGTATTGCACATGTGCATTCAAAGCCTTCTTGCATAGCCTGTAAAGAGGTTTCAGGTGGAGACTGACAACAGACTTTTTACAGTGAGTCTAAGTAGACAAAGCTATATGTGCATATTTAGTTCGTTCCAACAGTTTTTCACATTTTTGGAGAACTTTCATTCTTTATTTAGCTTGGACATGCAGTGGTGTGGCAGGGGCGATGCTACCCTTTGATTTATTTTTGTTTCCCCTCACCACCAGCTTGTTGTTTCCATGTTAATATACTCTTAATCTTAATCATATGACAGCAACAATGTGTCCCAAACGCTGTCTTTGCCACGCATATTTCCAGCATTACAGTCCACTGGAAAATGTTTTGCTGTAGCAAGATTTTAAAGATGCACTCGTGTGATTTTGTGTTTTGCTGCCCTACAGTTGGGGCGTTTAAGTCAGACTGACAAATGGCTCAAACTGAAGTGGCAGAGGCTGAGATATCTTGATTTAAATTTTTTTGAAGCATTGTTTTAACAGGATCCTACATTTCCCACATTGCAACATGACTGCTTTTTTTCTGTAGTTCCTCTTGGAATGACAAATGCCTGAATTCAAAACTTAAACTTTGTGTGACAAAAAGTTGTATGGTATTTTTTTTCTTTCTTTCAAGAAGTGTGTCATCCAAGCTGAATGACATCATCTTTAGGGAATATTTACAGACTGTAATAAGCTCCACTCAGGGGCTTAGTGTACTGTAGAGCCCCAAATACAATAATGCCATATAGCTGATCATTGCACAGTTACTTTAAAATAATAACAAAGGTTTTGGGGGACTGTGCTGTTTAGAATTACATGTACTGGTATTTAATATGAGTAAAAATGGGCAGGATGAGTGATATTTACATTGTTTCATCTCAAGCTTGTGCTGACATGGTCATGTCCTCTGTTATATAATCAGCTTTTCCTCCCTTCTGCACCCTCAGACCAAAGCACTTTTTCCTATCCACAGCACAAGCTGAGAAAAAGTGCTTTGCTTCTTGTTTCTTCAGTGCAGTTTGCTTGCAGAATGAAAATTAGTGTTTGGATTTGGGATGTAACTCAAAGTGTGTCATTCATGATATGCTTACTAATGTTTTACACTGTGTCCTGGCTCCCCCACATGTGTGTATTGTAAACATAGTTCACTGCTTATTTTTCCACAAATTCCAGGCTTTGTTGCAGCTTCCTGGTGCATCCAGATCAGCTGACCTGGAATTAGTTTTCATGAAGTGGTGAAGACCTCCAAAAGCCTATTTTATTTACTACAATTAACTACCAAACAGCCTAAAATATCCCCCTCTCTTATTCATCTGTTATTGCGAGAGTTTTTTTGTTCATTCTTTTTGACTAAGGGTAGATTTTTTTTTTCAGGTACTGCAGGTAACCACACGTTACACATGTTCTGGTGTTGTTTTGTTCTTATTAAAATGTCATTCAATTTCTTTTTTTTTTTCAAACTAGCTTTGTTAAATTGTCATCTTCTCTGTAAAAGAACTTTTTTGCAAAATATTGCAAATGTCACTAATGGTGAGTGCATGACTGGCCAACTTTGATTTGAAACAAGCCAACCTTGTAAATCCATATACCAAACAAGGAGGTACATAGTGTACATAAAGCACTACATGAAAAAGTATTTTAATTGAGACACACTGCACTTAAACAGGCAGGGATACAATGCTGCTACATACTCCTTTATTCCACAAAGCATGTATCATCAACTGATCTCTGTCACAAGCGTTGTGATCATTTGGTGTAATCAATGGAAAAACGAAGACCTTGCTAGTTCCATGGCTGCTCCTGGTTTGCACCATTAAGTCATGCAGCATACTGTCTCACATGGTGCACCGTTAAATCATGCAGCATACTGTCTCACATGGTGCACCATTAAGTCATGCAGCATACACTCTCACATGGCATCTGGGTCTTCGAGTTACCTCAAATGCAGAGAGAAGCAGGGATTTATTTATTAGGGAATATTTTCTCTACTGCTACCTTTTTAATCTGTATAAATTTTATGCTCAGTAAAAAATATTGTAAATTTTCACTTTGTATCAATTTTAGTCACTATTTATGTTAGTTTCCATGTTGCTGGTCTTTTTTTCTATTTTTGTTTGGGTTGGTGGATTACGTGTAAGGTTTTCATTATACTTTCCATGTGAGTGAGTCTATTAATCTCTGGTTGGGTCTGAAGGATTTTGTCATGAGACAGTGAGCCAGTCTGTGCAGATGTCTGCATGCCTGGCTCTTTTTGACTGTGGACACGGGAGATTTGACATTACTGGACAATAACCAAATGGCAGACTTCAAGTGGATCTCAAAGAATTATGACAGGAATGACTTCTTGGCTCTCATGTCTCCTATACATGCCTGAAACATAGTATAATCAATGCTTAAGGCAAAGTTACTGAAGGTAAACATTTCCTCAGCTGTTCTTTTGTCAAATTCCCCCAGGAAGCCAAAAAGGTACACAACCATAAGTCAACCGCCTGGTTATTGGCAACCCATCTAGGGCTGGGCTTAGTGGTTGGGTTTGCATTAATGCCCACCTTGTTTGATAGAATTTTCTTATTTGGAATATTCAAATGGTAAAACTTTAAACAGAAAAAAAACTGTAATCCGAATATGATCATGAAAATGTTTCTGTTCAGCATGTGCCTAAAACAACACCCAACCCTAAACCACCCCCAGGTGAGTCAGTGGTGATATGATGTTTATTAAGAGGTCAGTTTTAAGTGACCTCTAGTTTAAGTGCTGGCCTTAACTGCAACTTAGTAGAAGCAGTGCCAGGTTGTTAACAGTAATGGATCAATATTGAGTGCTTAGTGTGTTAGTGCTGTGAAAATGTGCATTATGCTAAATTGGTCATCTGTGCTAGAACAGGTAATCCCTCTTATCCTTTGTTATTCAATCAGCCTTTGATTGTCTTTGCTGATCAAACCACCAACTGTTACTTCAAACAGGAGGGGGCTGTTCAGTATTTAAATTGTAGTAGTATTTTACAGCCATTGTGTAGAGTCTGGCTAGTTTTGCCTGTTCACCGTGTTTACATCAACGTCAAAGTTAGTTGAGGTTGGTGTAAGTTAGTGTAATTCTCAGGCATACATACAGCTTTCAATGTTTCTTTTCCCTTTGTTCAGGCTTTATGAGCACTTTGGACTTATCATGTGAGGTCGTGCCTGTCCTCGTGCCCAGTGATCGCTTTGCTTAAAGGTGGTTCTGATCTTAAAAATCGTTGTACATTCATGACTTCCTTCATGATGATATGTAT
>VOQK01027339.1:8284-18955 GCA_015052645.1 Benitochromis conjunctus
CTTCTTTAATCAATAACTCATAAGTGAGCCATTGTAAAAAAAAAAAAAAAACACAAACAGCACTTCTTTTCAACCGTATCAAAGTAGATAATAAGATAAAACTTTAAAATTCCATCAACAAAGAGCAACCCTCAGGTTTTTCAAAGCAACAGGGACCATCTACGAAGTGCAACCCTGAGACAAAAACAAGATACTTCAAAATTCATATTCGGTCTACACAATGCAGTGTCACCAAAATCACTTCACACATGCTTTTTTAACACGGTTAAAAACAATTCACTAACTTAACAGAGCGACAGTCTGTTTGGAAAACCTCCCATACCCTCAGACCTAAATGTTGGCATGTTCCTGTTGTCCTAACTACACCTACGATTTGATCCGACGTCAACACGCAAGTCAGTTGGGCTGTGTAGGCTGGCTTCTCAACAAGCACTACAACCATGAAGTGCACTGCTACTGTAAGATGCTAAATTCTCTTTTTTCTTAAAAAATTGTTTTTTTTCTGCTACCAACTGTAGATTTTCCTTCGATTAGCAGAAAGAGGTCACAACTTGCTGAGCGGGCTCTTCTTGCTGACCAAACAGCACGAGTTTGCTAAGACTCTCCCATTCTTGCCTCCTTTTGTGCTCCTGTACTCCTTATTATGTTTTTACCCTCATCGAAATGTGAATGCCACTGGCAGCAAACGGTGTATAACCCTAAAAATACAGCCTGCTTTCATACTCAGCAGTGCTCTAATGTAACCCTGCTTGGAGTTAATTTGCACAATGAGCTCCTGATTTTTCTGTCTCTGCCATTCTTGATTAATACAAATAACGTAAGAAACTGGTTCACAATGGTTTTCCTGCATTTCACCAGTGCTTGCTCCAACAAAATACACATAGTAGCACGTAGACTACAAACTGAAACACCAGAACTCTTCATATAATCTTGATATATGACCTGTTAGTAAATACTTTAGAAGGTTAACGAGGTAACTGGTTCCAACAGACTGGGAACGAGGCTTTAATGAGGCGATCAAGTTGGTTTGGGCTCAGTCACACAGGCCTAAAGATTGGTTGGTGACCATTTGGCAACCAACCAACCTCAAACGCACAGTCACCATTTTTGTTTAACCTGGATCAAGATACAGCCAACCAGCTTTGTTCAGCAGACCTCAGAGATGCTGCAGTAGTTCATCGATATATGGAGGCATCTGAGCATGGCGAGAGATAAAACACCAAAATGGCTCAAATGCTCCAAAAGACACCAGCAACACATTTGCTTGTGTCAGGACACCTGTTAACAAAACATGCTGGAATTCTGTTTATTTAGCCTGTAAAGTTGGACATGTTAACATGGCAGGGTATTTTTGGAGCCAGTGTCAATAATTCACTTCTTTTATTAGAGATTCTCGTTTGAAAGTGACATGAGCCTGATAGCTTCTAAAATAAAGACACGATGAAGAAGTAGAGCTTTCTGGAGAATATTAAAAAATGTTTATCGTTGGGGTAAATTCAGATTTGGAGCATAGCGACACTGAAACACATGGCTCCTTATTTGTGAAAGCTGAACATTGTGAGCAACCTTGGAGAGGAAAAAACAACTGCTTGGAAACCCATTTATAGCACATTATTCCAAATCTTCTGAGAGCTGATCCTTCATGTTAGCTGAAGCCCCACTGGATCATCTAAGCTGGAGAGCATGCAGAGCTGCAGAGACACCACCGGGGCCCCCAGTAGGCTCTCTGTGCCTCTGCCTCCATCTTTGATGAGTCTCCCTGCTTTTTTTTACAATCAGCACAAATCAATATACATGCAACAAACATGCCTTATCCGCCTCTGACGAATGGCCGGGGACTGGAGAGAGTGAGAGAATGCGGAAGAGGGAGGTAAAGGCATGGAGGAGAGATAATCATATCTCCACCCTCAGTCAATAAGCCTACGCCTCATTACCGATGCACGAGGGAGGGCTGCGGGGGGGAGAAAGTGATGGAGACAGTATGCACTCACATACTCATACTGTCATTACCTTAAATTAGCGGCAGAACATGATTATCCCTAACTTAATGCCACTCTATTCATATATGAAAACTGTCTGGTGTCAGCCACACTTTGCCCGAGGAGAGGAGAACATATTTGAACAAATCTGCAGTGACATTAGAGTGCTTATTGAAAAAAATAAAATAAAATCACAGATTATTTATCTCGGGGCAGAAACATTCACCACTCATGCACAAGATTAAAAATGTCTCCCTCAGTGTAGAATGATGCAAGGGCAAGATGTTCCCTCCCACAGTGGGTTTCACCGTATTATTATGACACAGGTCTAAAAACGGCTCTTTTTTTTTTTTTTGTAGCAGGGGAACGAGCTTACTTAATTGCAGGGATTTGGCGAATATCGTTTGAAAGGAAACATCATCATCTACATTTTAACAGACACGGGCAGAGTGTGAGGTGGAAATGAAAGCAGTCACTGCTCACAAAAGGGAAAATACTCTTGTTAAACCTCAGAGATCATATCTATTAAACTGCGTGGGTGGGACAGAAATAATGCTGCTTTTGATTTTTTGAGACGACGTTTGGCATTCTGCGGGGTTCTCTGACATACTGGGAAAATTTTTAAAAAGTGTGTCGTACAGCTCTCGCCGTGCTCTTTCATATGATCTGTTACTCAATATGGTTTCTTGAAAAAAAATGTTCAAGGTCAACTTTGACCTTAAGCGCTAACAATGAAGGTTTAAAAATGATATCTTGAAAACTGCAAATGCTAGACTGCTGACAAACAGACAGACAGACATGCTCGCTCCCTTTGGGGAAAAATAGACCAGCTCCTCACAGATGGACTTAAGGAGCCACTGCATTTAAATGTAACGTGTAGCTGTAACCACAAATTTTTCAGTGTGTAGGTTTAACTTTTAGCTGGGGGTGTTTTAACCTAACCAAACTGAGAGTCATCAGTAACAAAAACCAAGTGAAGCAAAGAGCAAAACATCAGCCTCTCAAATGAAACGCATTCTCCTGGCTGATAAACCGAAAACATCTGCCACCACGACCCTTTAATGATGGTGTCGCTCAAGCACAACAATGTAAAACACAGCAATATATGAGTGACATAAACAATATACATAAACCAACAATATGAAAAAAACCCATCCTGGATTACAAAAATGAATACCACAGGATATACAGAAAGTGCAGTTGCAGTCTGGCAGTGTGAAGCAACGTGACAGTTCAACTATTTAGGAGGGAAATAGGAAGGGGAAAGAAACTGTGTCGGGTGGTCCTGGTCTGCAGGCTATACCACCTGCCAGAAGGCAGCAGGTCAAAGAGTCTGTGTCCAGGGTGTGAGGATCTGTAATGTAGAGACACCACCTGTATCTCACAGAACAGCACTATTTAACATCCAGGTGTGAGAATTCACTGGTTAATGTTGTGCATTTGACTCAAACTGTGATCTTTCACTAAACATAGCCAAGTAAGTTTTGGTTCCTGAACCAGCAAGTGAGTAGAAATAGGTGAGGAAAACTACGATCTAGTGCAGGGGTGATCAACTGATCACAGTTAGAGCTAACTGTGGCATCTACTCTTAGTAGTAGCAGTTCATACAGAGATAAAATTAACACTGAGGAGAGTTAAACCAATGTAACTCTGCTCTATAGACTTACATTTTTATTCCATATAATCCGAAAAGGGTGACTGAGCTCATAGTGCCAGATTCACTAATAGCATGCAAGTGCAATCCCCAGATAGTGCTGACAGGTGTGGTCAGTTTTGTATTTGATTTACATAAGTTGTTTTCCAAACAGAGGCGGAGTCATTTCATTTTGATAGCTGCGCAAGTTCGCAAACTAAGGTGGTTTTCAGCTGCAGGTAGTTTACTAACAGTTATAAGCTTTTAAATACAGGTAAAACACGTGTACGTTAAACGTAGGCCTAGTGTTGACCGGTAATTTTCTTCATAGTTTTTCTGTTTCTTCTTCCAATAAAAAGACGATAACTAAATACAAACTGATGCACACGGATACAAACTGTGATTAAATGTAATGACGACTTCATTAACGAAGAAAAAAAGAGATTAAAATATTCATTATTATTAAAACATCCAATCAGAACTAATTAAGTTGTGTAGAAAGACGACACAAGTTTGGAAGTGGGCCAATCAGTAAATTGTGAAGTAAGGTTAGACAAGTGCACGAAATAGCACAACTAACTCCCACGCTTCCTGTTTCTTCTGAAAGCTTTAGATGTAGTCCACTATAAAATATTTAGTTGACTAAAAAAAATGTAGTTGCCTTAATTATGTGTGTGCATTTATCTGTGATCTACCTGAATTTGTGTAGATCCACCATTAAAAACAGTTAAAGTGTTAAAGAACAGCTCGTGTGCTGAAAACCTTGCACGCTGTCCATGGTCCTGAAATTATAACATTTTAATTGATTTAATAGTTCACTGTTATTTTGACTCAGACTTCTATAAGACTGGAAGTCTTTTTGCAACAGTAATCGCCACCAGCAGCATCAGGCTGAGAGCCGTATTCAGCTCCTTGATGAGAATGCATTGGTTAAGGCTCTGAACGAGTCAATTTAACCCAAAATATGATCTTGTCCTGAGCCCATTCAAATAGCTTTCAGTGCCTAAACCTGTGAGTAAACCAGCACCTCTTCAACCTCCCAATTTAGACTTTCTTGCTTTTTAAAAGAGCGACATTATGATCCCAGATCATGTCAAGTTACCAGCGCCAAAGGACGCTTTGTGCATAGCCCCGTGACCCGAGCAGTGTCTGACAGAATAGCAGTATTTGACGCCCTGGTAAGAAAATGGGTTTCATATAAAGTATGGTTTCCATTTCCCTTGAGACTTCTCAGAAATCACTCGTACAAAGATCAGTTTCACCTGTAATTTTGCATGTGCATAAATTCCAAAATTCAAACGGGGTTTTTTTCACATGAAGTAGAATTCCAGATGTCTTGGATGGGCTTGTACCCTTTGATCTGGATTTTTGTCCACCATCAGTCCAAATTCAGCTAAGAAGCCTTTTATGGGGAATTTGTAATACGAGTATTTACTTTATCTGTAAACTTGACTTCACCTGTATTATGTGTGCTACCCACACACTGGATTTAAGATCCCAAAATTTGAAACGTTTGAATTCTTTATAGCAGAAAAGATGCACATGCTTCTAATTTTGTTATCAGTGTGTTTGTTGTTGAAAGTGGTCAGCAGAGGTTCATTAGGAGCATTCTTGTCAGTTTCCTGGTGTCTCAGGTTGTTTCCCTCACCAGCCTTCATCCTTTCTTGCCTTGCGTCTTCTCTACGTCTTGAACCCCAGATCCTCCAAGATCAGGGTTTTAGGTTTTACAGCTTCAAGGGGTCATCCCTCCTGTGGCTTAAGGAGGGATGCCAAGTCCCCCCAAGAGGGCCACTGATCCAGAAGGTCCCCAGAGTTCGGCTCTTTCAGCCAGATTGACAGATACTAATAGCATGGATGCCTCTCATCCCATAGAGACGGCCTATTAGGGCACAGAGCCGAGGGGAGACCAGGAAAGTGGCCAACTAGTGGCTGACTTATTAGTGAGATTGGCGAGTCGGCGCCACTGCGGGGTGCTGTGCTGATATGCAAATGTCACGCCTTCCTCTTCTCCGTTCACCCATTCCAGTCCTGCAACCCTCGTCTTCTCCTATCTCTTCTCCCACCCTTTGCCCCCTCCTCTTCCCTCCCTTCGTCACCTCTCCTGCTCCTCTGCCTCACTCATACTCTCGTCGTGTACTCCTTCTCCCTGCCCCTCCCTCCCTCCCTCTGAAGGGCAGGTCTTTTCCTAATTGATCTGTGGAGATTTCGGCTAACCTTCTTCCTCTCGCAAAGAGAGATGAGAGAGCAGAGATTAGAGGTGAGAAAAGAGAAGGAGACGGGAAAGATGGATGGGTACTCTTTATGCCACTACTGATATAGTAAGCACCTAACGCAACAGATCCATTATGTGAACACAGGAAAAATGTTTTTTAATAAGTGTCCACTGTGTTCTTGGGTTTTATTAATTTGATTATAATATGAATTGGACTCTGTAGCACTAATGCTGACGACGGTGATGATCTTAATCCTGAACGCAGTAATCTTAATAAGCAAAACAGGAAGGGGAAAAAATAGAAAAATAGCGAGGATGTCCCTGAATAGTTCTGGCTTTTGCCCCTTTAGAAACCAGTGAGGTGATAAGCGGAACCATTATCCAGACGATCGATAAAGTGGGGACCGTGATTAATGTCACCCCGAGCTTGAATATCCCAGGGCCAGGCCACAGGGACTACTACCATCCCCTTTCAATACACTGCTAACAGCGGCTCATAACAAGCTTTATGGACAAGCCAATTACGGTGGTTCTGTGGTAGGCGATTTACATCGAGACTCTTTTTGGATCTCTTCATACTGGCTGTGTAATATTTCCCTGGATATTCATTTATGCTCTTATTGTAACTCCAGTTCTTTTGGGAACTATTGCACTTTAAATTAATTTGAGAAATGAGTTTATTATGTGTGCTTGACCTATGCTGTGGAAATTTGCTAAATTGGTGTACACTACAATAAAGTCAAGAACAATTGGTCTTAACAGTAGTAACAGACTTAAGGCACTGGATCAAAATGACTGATAGTGTTCCACTTTGTATTTTTCTATCCAGGTATGATTTTACGGGATTGGCAGTGTGTTTGGGATCATTGTCATGCTGAAAACTGAATCAGATGCTTTTCAGATGGTGTTGCATGGTGGATCAAAATCTAATGATAATTTGCTGCATTGATAATTTCATCAGTTTTGATTGGTTTTTACTCAAAAAAAAGTAATATATCACACATTACTCATTAATTTTATTAAAGGCAATTAATGACACTACTTTGCATTGTCTCTTAGTTACGAGTTAATATTATAAACAGTCCCACACATTAACAAAAACCCCTATCCTAATGAGGACACACATACGATCTTTCATGTTTAAATGTGAATACAAAGCCAACAGTACAAAGCAGCTGAAAACCAGGCCAGAAAGACTTCAGAGTGGTTTCCACACTTCAATGCTACAAGCCTGACTGCTCATCACTGCCTTTGTTACCTGTTGAAGCTCAGCAGCCGTAGCTGCTGAGATGGTGTCGGCATTCGCTCCGCTTTAACGTCACTCTGGGCTCTTCATTAGAGCCGTGTTAGCATGCTGCCTGTGCAGATGCTTGCAAGAAAGCTGAAGTTGTGTTAGCAGCATAATACAGTTGTTTCTGTCCAGGACACAGTTTGCACTTTACTGTCGTGCTCCTTCCATGGAATAAAAATAAAAGGCATTTGTCTGGCTCCTTGGACTCAAAATACAAAGAGATGATTCATGGCTCAAGACTTTTGCACAGTACTGTAATTCCTGTACTAAACAGAGTTGGAAAAAAAACCTGATAATATGTTAAATTTCTTTACAGCACTAAACATAAAGAGTTAGCTGTTGTTTGAGAACTGCTGAAACTAAATCTTCATCTATTAATTCTCACCATCAAAGCAGGCAGATCTTCAGTTCTTGGTGCCACGGAGCAGCAGGGCGTCAAAAACTTGGACACAGTTTCGCGAAACATTTTGTATAATTGAATTCACAATTTCCTACTAGACACCATGTCTCAGTGCCAGAGCAGTGCAGCGAGTATCGTGTAAGCAAGGCAGGTTCAAGAAGTCAGGCTTATGGAGGTGCACGCAGGGATTGAGTTTGTGTCCGGACATATTTTGGCAATTAGCATAACTCAACAGATCCATAGCTTCAACCATGGTTTCACAGGAGTGTCAAACATAAGGCCCGGGGACCAGAATCGGCCTGGCAAAGACTCCAGTCTGGCCCACTGGGAAGCCCAAAGAGTGGTGGTCACAGATTTCTTTCATTTCCTACAGCAGGATTTCTTTATCACGTAGAAAAACTGAGACATACTGTTGAAATTACACTTCTTTTTCTTACATTAAGATACCTCAGGGATTAAACATGTAGTTAAACTTCTTTACAGAGACTGAAAGGAAAGTCTCACTGGTCCGATCCACTTCAGATCAAAACGGGCCGTATGTGGTAAAATGAATTTGACATCAATGCTGCAGAATGAAAACAGCCATTAAAAGTGATTCAGGGTTTTACGGAGTCATCTGATATTGACTTTTTTGTCTATATCGAAGGGATGTTTTCTGAGATTCTTATCAGAACACATGCTAAATCAAATGTGGGCATCATGTCCAATATGCTCATCTTCTTCAGTCAATCAAATAAGGACTTTGCATTTGGCGCTTGAAGGCAGCGGGGTTTCTGAAGAACGCGAATGCCGAAACACGAGCTTTCTTATTCGAAGCGATTAGCTCATGTTGTCACAGTTATTTTATCATTGTGCTCATGTCTGGAGACACTACTTTTAACTGTGCACATTTGCCACAAACCCATCCTTCTAACCTTCCACTCAGCTATCTTCAGTGTCACTCAGCGATCAGAGACCTGCTCTCTCCTCTCGCTTCCGTGCAGCTATTATTTACAGGATTAGAGTGGTAGAGATCTTAGCACGAACACTCCTCTGCTGAGAGTGGAGAAAAAAGACAGGCAAATTACCAGCTAATGGACCACCGGGCACTAATATCTAAATCCCCAATCTGTCTGTAATTGCTGCAAAATGCTCCGGCTTGTGCTTTATGGGCGACTTCTAAGTGACTCCCCCTCCCCATTCTCGCTCTCTCATTCCTTTCCTTGCTTTATTAAAGCAACAAGGAACGGGGAAAGAAAAAAAAAAGAAACGAGTAGTGCTCTCATTTTCCCTCAGAGTCCTTTCACTTTCCCCGGTGGAATCCCCAAGACATCATTAATGTCTCTCTTCTCTTTCATATCTCGACAGAAAGGGAGTGAAGTGACCGTCCCGCAGCTGGCTGCCTTGCTTCGTCGTCTTCCCCTCCGTTGAGGAGCGAGTGATTAATTTCCTTGTAAGGGGAGATACAGCGGGGGGAGAGCGAGAGGGAGCGCTCCGTTTGAAAGGTGCTTTATTTGCATTAGCATTCATAATTACTTAATGACGAATCAGATATGGTTCATTGCGAGTAAGTGCAGAAACAAGCTGTCTGAATCATGTCTTTCAATTAGAATACCACTAAAACATGGTCCTCCATGACCGTCCAATATAAGGAGGACTTTATTTATTTAGCTGGGGAATTATTATTGGGGGACGACGAGGCCCCGTTTCATCCTTTGTCATCACACTAGAAGGCAATGTTCTAATTAAAGAAAGCCTGTGAAACACTGAAGGCCTATTAGAAACGTTGAGATAATTATACATGAAGAGCGTTCGCTCCACACGCGTTAGGCCTTTGGCAGCCTAGAAGATAGGACAGCACCTTCTGTAAGGGAATATTTATATTTGAAAATGCCCAGTTTTAATACATTTATACCTCTCCGTATGGAGGGAAAAAATGCTGCAGTACTTTCTGTAAAGGTAATAGCGGTCTAATATGAGCAAAGAGTTGGACCTTTTAACCTTGTTTGTGGTATTAGCGCTTTTGGGAAGTTCTGGTAAAGGAAATTATAATGCTTTCTTTATAGCAGCTATCCGTGCCCATACAGTTTATACATGCACTTTGTAAACCAAGGTAGCTAACGTTAGCCGATAGCATAGCGTCATCTTGACTAAACATGGTCACTTCTGGCTCCAAAAAAACAAGCTAGCACTGGGTATAAAGGCCCAAAAATGGGCACAAAACAATGGATCAATTAACAGTAAGTGTGTTCTTCTTTTTATATTCAGATTAAAGGTCACGCTCAAGATGCAAATAGCTAGTTATGTTCTCTGGGCTAACATCAGTTTTCTCTTTAGGGCGTTTTCTGGCTAACCGGTGCAAGCTAAACAAATACATGTATATTTCATGTCAAGTCATTTTAACCTGAAATAGGGAAACTTGCTTTACCTCACATATGATTTCTATCTTGAGGACTGTTTCTTTCTGAAATAGAGAGCTATAGAGATCTCTATTAAGACCTAGAAGTGCTTGTTTTTAATACAGGAGTCCATTTCAGATCATCTGCAGCCTGATCTGAGGAGCCCACAAAACCTGCAGTACTTCAAAAAAAAAAAGAACAAAGAACAAAAAAAAGTCCTTCATAACAAAGTAACTTCCCTTTCTCCTACCACAGTGTGCAAAAAGTGCCTCCTTAGCAATATCCCTTTTAATCAAGCCAAGCCACAATAGGAGACAGCGGGAAGCATGTGTAAATAATGCATTAATAACCATCCCAACCACACTCCCGGAGGCAGCGCCGGCACGTAGGGAGTTTAAATATCTCTAAGGGATACCTTCATCTGAAATGTGCTCAGCTCGCTGCTCAGAGCCTCTGCTGGAAAGAAAGAGAAAATATTGAAACTAATTGTGAGGAGTTCAATGGCAGTTCAGCATGGAGTGCACTTTCCAAGGCCTCGGCACGGCGCGATAGAGGATGGACGATCATGTCCGCAGAGCAGTCGTTGGCAGTTGCTTTAGAGGGTTGTGACTTTTGATGATGAGCTATTGACAACTTTTTTTCTCTCTTTCTGCTGATATTAACAGAAAACGCGTTATAGAGCTTGCTTTAAAAAAAAAAAAAAAAAAAAAAAAAAAAAAATTTAAAGTTTTATTTTTTTTTTTTTTTTTTTTAAAAAAAAAAAAAAAAAATAAAAATA
>VOQK01027346.1:0-12221 GCA_015052645.1 Benitochromis conjunctus
CTTCTTAAAAAAGATCACTGCTGAGCTAGCAAGGCTTTTGTTCTAGTCCTGGAGCCTTTTTTTTTTTTTTTTTTTTTTTTTTTTTTTTTTTTTTTTTTTTTTTTATTTTTATTTTTTTTTTTTTTTTTTTTTTTTTTTTTTCTTTCTTTGTTTTTTTTATGACATCGTAAATTAGTCAACAGGACTGTCTGTAGCTTTAGTATGCCTTACTAGCACGAGTCATGGATTGTCTGCTAAGAAATACTAATTAAATCCTCAAACCATTAACTTAAAAAGAAAATCCAACTACTAATCAGGTCAATCAAGGATTGTAATACCACAGAAATGCCCATTACATTATATTTTTGGTCATGCAACACCTTTTTGTTTCTTAAGAAATCAAGTTTTATAAATATTTTACACCTTTTCTTTCAAATTTAATGTGAATATATATATTCAATTACCCAGATCTTGTTAGACTGCTCTAGTTAGAATTCCCTCCTTAAACTCTGCTTAATCTGCAATTTATTTATTTTTTTTAAATGTTGATGTACACTTCTTTTTTTTTTCTTTTAATTTTCCCACAGCAACATCACAGAGATGAGGAAGACTTACAAAGATGCTTTCCTGAAAAAGCACAACATCAAGTTGGGCTTCATGTCTGCATTTGTGAAGGCTGCTGCCTACGCTCTTTCTGACCAACCTGCTGTTAATGCCGGTATAGATCAACCTCAAAAGAATGAGAACCCTTACTTGGTGGTATCAGTTTCGCACCACTGCTTTGCATGTTTGGTATCAAGTCATGGCAAGTATGTGCGGTGAAGAAAAAGATTTAAGTTTCAGTATCTTTCATTGCCCAACCACAAAACCGTCTCTAACTTATTTACTGCTCCTAGACCACCCTGACCTATTTAGATAGACCTCAGTGAAACATGGGTGGTCTATATTTCTGCCCAATCTATAATTGTCTGTGGGTTTTTCTTGCCATGAGTTTTTACTTGCATGTAAATGAAAATGGTACATAAGAAAATGAACTTTTGGTTGCATGTAGTAGTGGAGATTCATCATTTAAATCTGCATGCAGATTTTTCAGCAAGTCTTTCTTGTTTTGTGTTTCCAGTAATTGATGACACAACCAAAGAGATTGTGTACAGGGACTATGTTGATATCAGTGTGGCTGTGGCTACACCAAAGGTAAGACGAGTGAATTTTATGGTCGAGCTCATTGTAAGTGCATGATGGCTCATTTCTGAAATCTGACTCGCATGACGTTTTTTTTCTCAGGGTTTGGTGGTTCCTGTGATACGAAACGTCGAGGGAATGAACTTTGCTGACATCGAGAATGCCATCAATTTGTTGGGTGAAAAGGTAATATTGTGAAACATTTTGTCATAGTTTGTTCCTTTTTTCTGTTTCTTTTTTAAAATCCTAGTTGTTAAGGCGTTTTTATCTTTTAATTTCCTCATTATTTAAATGATGTGTTCTTAGGCCCGTAAGAATGAGCTGGCTGTCGAGGACATGGATGGAGGAACCTTCACCATCAGCAATGGTGGCGTGTTTGGGTCTCTGTTTGGCACCCCTATAATCAACCCACCACAGTCTGCTATATTAGGCATGCATGGCATCTTTGACAGACCTGTTGCAGTCGGTGGAAAGGTTTGTGCTCTCTTTATTAAAAAGGATCATGCATGACAGAATCACTATTTAATGAAAATGTGCTGATAAATCTCTTTTACAGGGTACAGCTGGGTTTATTGTTTATTAATCAGGTTTAACCTTTGTGCACATATCTCACTGACATGCACTTGTCTCCAACTTGACTGGGGCGAAACTTTACAGTTAAACTAATATGTACAAACATCTTATGTCTTTATGGCGTTTGGGGATGTGAGTCACTTTAGCGCTTACACATTGTGTCAGTAGTTATCTGCTGAATATATGCTTGATTAAGTGAAGACTGGTTAACTTGTGCAAAAAATGTAAATTAATAGAATGGGTGCTCCATAGTGTTAACAGTCTGGTGGGCAGCGGGTCAACCAGGTGGGGGGCAGGTTGCAAGGGGTCACCTGTGATGGCTCTTGCTTTCCTGTGACAGGAGGATCTGGCGATGGTCTCCGGGGGTGGCAGAAAGCAGCTAATGATTTCTTTAGGGGCGCGGTGTTAATTTAGTTAGTTTGCATACCAAACACCCAGGCAGTAGGAGAGCATTCTCTCTGCTGAGGAGCAGTAGAAGGCCAGCAGCAGCTTCTGTTCCAGGTTATTCTTCCTCAGGACAGAGGAAGTGCAGCTGCTGCTGGGCCTTCTTTACCAGGGCGTTGGTGTTGTGGGTCCAGGTGAGATCGACGGAGATGTGGATGCCCAGAAACCTGAAAGCTTAAGGTGGAAACGGATCCCACCTGTTCTGCATTTATAACATGTATAATTATTCCTGGTGTTTTACTGCCAAAACTCAAATATAGTTTTTAAAAATACAAACAGGAGAATATAAATACATTTGGAAAAGTGGAAAGTAGTAAATGATTCACATTATGAAGACTGTCCAATATTTATTTATTTGTTTTTCAGATGCACAATAGAGTTGCACTGATCAGGCATAATATTATGACCACCTGCCTACTTTTGTGTTGGCCCCGCCCTTTTGCTGATAAAACAGCTGTCACTCTGTGAGGCATGGACTTCACTAGACCCTGTGCTGTGGTGTCTGGCACCAGGATGTCAGCAACAGATCCTTTAAGTCTTGTAAGTTGTGAGATGGGGCCTCCATGGATCTGACTTGTTTGTCCAGCACGTCTCACACATGCACGATTGGCTTGAGATTTGGGGAAGGCCGAGATATTTTTGCTCCGTGGCAGGGTGCGTTATCCTGCTGAAACAGGCCGCAGCCATCAGGGATAACCGTTTCCATGAAAGGGTGAACATGGTCTGCGGCAATGTTTAGATAGGTGGAATGTGTCAAAGTAACGTCCACATGTATGACAGGACCCAAGGTTTCCAGCTGAAAATTGTCCAAAGCCATCACGCTACCTCTGCCACGTTGCCTTCTTTCCCATGGTGCATCCTGTTGTCAGGTGTTTTCCCAGATAAGCAACCAGGCTACCCTTTTCCATTGCTCTGCGGTCCAGTTTTGACGGTCACATGCCCATTACTGGCTCTTATGTTGTGAACAGAGGTCAGCATGGGCACCCTGATGTTGTCCAGCTATGCAGCCCCATACGCAACAAACTGCGATCGCAACAAGTGCAACACAAAAAAGAAACAGGTCACTCTTTCGCTGATGCCACTGTTCACAATTCGGACCGAGAAGACAGATGGATTGAAAGAAGAGTAAAAGACTACGTCCACTGTAAATGGCCGTCGCCGAAAAGAGGTGGTGGGTAACGACACCAACTGTCAGCCATCTACAATGTAGTTTTGAGATCCCTTCTCACGGTCCTCAAACCCCACTCACATCTTGCGTTAGGTGACCTCAATAGGTCACATGATGGGGTGGGGGCAAGGTCTGATAGTGGTTTCACCTGAAACCTCTGGTGGTGTAACCCACGCCTTTTTTAACACTTTGGCTCACATGATGTATAGTGGGTCAATGACCACCTCCTAAGAGACAGGCCCCACTAGGGTTTAGTACCTGGGCCTCTCTAGCTTCTGGTTTTTCATTTTAAAAAAGTTAAAAAGAAGATGACTGAACTTCTTTAAGCGCTCACCATGACCTGGATGACTCAGAACCTACACAGACAGCTCATCTGACCACACGGGCTAATCTTCGTTACCCATGAGTGTCAGCAAGCCTTGACAGCCCAGGACCCTGATCGCTGATTCACCACTATTCCCATCACTTTTGATAGATAATGACCACTGCAGACCGGGGCCCCCCACCAGGGCTGCAGTTCTGGAGATTGTGTGTTGTCAAGGCATCACAATTTGTTTTTTGTCAAACTTGCTCAAATCCTTTGAGGATAAAATGTTCACTAGCTCACTAATATATCTCACCCACCAACAGGTGCTATGATGAAGAGATAATCAGTGTTATTCACGTCAGCTGTGATTGGTCATAATGCTGTACCTAATCAGTGTATATCATCATTACTCCTCTCTCTTTTTTTATTAAATTACATTTTATGGATAATGTTATCAAGTAAATTAAGCCTTCACTTTCTTCATCGTTATTGTTTGGTCGTGTCTTGTAGGTGGAAATCCGTCCCATGATGTATGTTGCCCTGACGTACGATCATCGGCTGATCGATGGAAGAGAGGCTGTCACTTTCCTGCGCAAGATCAAGTCAGTGGTGGAGGACCCCAGGGTGCTGCTCCTTGACATGTAAACCTCTGTGAACTCCAGGCCCAAACAAACAACCCACCCCACACAAATAGTGGCTGTACTCATCTGACGCACATTATTACATGTAACTATGTAATGTGTTGTTGTATTGGTTTCAACAACACGGGGGTGGGAGACAACACTTTGGTTGTGCAATGGACATTTGCAAAGCTAGCAGTCATAAAGGGTTTTGTGCTGCTGTGGAGAGTTGTTGGGGTCTGGGGTTTCTGGTGCTGGTCTATAGATCAAAAAGAAGAAGAAAATTCTCATACTCATGTGCGCCATATGTCATTTTCTACATAGGACTGAAAATTTTTCAACTTATTGTGAGACGAATGGCAGACAGAGATAAAACTCCATAGATTAATTTTATTGTTTTAGCTGAGAGAAGAACAAAGAGCACATATTGGGCTAGAAACCAAGAAACGCTGTTCTAAAATCTCCAAAGTGACAAAGTCCTCAGAGAATTTACGCCACCTGTTCAGAATAAAAGGAAAATTCTCGTTTTGCTGTGTAAGAAAAAGTATTTAAGAAAAAAAAGAACATTTTAAACAATAAAAGCTGAATTACTCAACTGTAGTCCTTGTCTGGGTTTGTTTTATTCCTCCAGATTAACCTAAAGGAATAGATTACTTAGAAATACTAGATTGACATGTTTCAAATAAGGGGTGGATATGTTGGTTTGTAACATGACTGTCAAAGATGGGGCATGCTATGGGATGTAATCCAGCCCACTGCATGGTTTCTTTTAAAAACTGCAGAAAAGTGTTTGAAATGTCCACTGCAATTTACACCAGAACAGTGTTGCAAGTGCTGAAGAACCAATTGTTTTGCATAAGTTTTTGTCAGAAATGCCAAATGTCTGAGTCATTTTTATCTTCTTACTTACAAATGACCCGTGACCTACCATGGTACGCACAAAGTTCTGTAAGGCAAAGCGCCATGCTGACAGTGCTTTGATTTATGACAATGTTCCTTTGTAATGACACATTGTGTAACTGCAGTTATATTCCTGAAGACATCTCAAGCTCTTAATGTGTTTTGTAAATTGAAGGATGATTTAATGTGAACGTTTTAGAATCCAGTTGTAATTATACTAAAGGAAAGTGGGGAATGTTGGCAAAGGGTTTTGAAGTTGGAGCTGCCAGACGGCAGGAGGAGAGACCACAGAGAAGATTCATTGATGTAGTGGAGGAGCACATGAAAAGAGGAACCCCTAAAGTCACCTGCTAGAGGGAGAACGCAGAGTAGTTTTACATTTTTGACCCATTTCAGATCAAATCGCACTTCGTGTGACTCATGATTTAAAATATCAGGCTACAGTAAAAAATATTGCTCAATAATTTTCATCGAAAGCAAAGTAAATGGATAACTAAAATCAAATGATGTGAACCCCCCTGTGCCCTTAAAATATAATATACAGTATAAAATAAATACTAATTTATTTTATATATATAAAATCTATAAAAAATAAATAAATATAAATAATATAATAACATGAATACGAGGTGCTTGTTTGGCAGTTTGCTCTAAGCGTCTTGTCAAACTTACCCCGGTGGATTTGTCGTTGTCGCCTCTTAAACGGACTCATAATCTGTCTCTGTGGGGGCGATGCCATCTGTTGTACAAAACTTGTTTATTCTAGTTTCCGAACATACACTCACTTGCCACTTTATTAGGTACATCTTGTTAGTAATGGGTTGAACCTCCTTTCATTTTAAGAACTGGCTTAATTATTCATGACATATTCAGCAATATGCTGGAAACATTTCACAGAGACTTTAGTCCATACTGCCATGATAGCATCACAGGGCTACTGCAGATTTATTGGCTGCACATCCACGACACAAATCTTTTTGAGGTCTACTGGACTGAGATCTGGTAACTGTGGAGGCCATTTCACTTCTTTTATTTTCCAATTTTGAGCCAGTGTGTATCGCACCTTCTTTTCCTGTTCTTAACTGACAGGAGTAGCACCTGGTGTGGTCATCTGCTCTTTTGATCTCTAACATCCGCTACTAAAATATGTTTAACCCTAAACCCCGAACAGCTGGGATTGAACAAAATCTGCAACAGCTTTACATTTGAAGTCCAGACTCTAATGAATCTATATACTTATCTAGATGTAATCAATTAATGTTACGATACTTTAGGATCTAGATTAGTATGAGAATGCATGTTGAAAATGATATTTCAGGCATTATGCATTATGTATTATTTTCTGATGTTTTGCATCGCTGTTTACAAGCTCTGGATAGCTTTTGGGGAGTCCCACTTTATATGTAATCATGTCTGAAAAAGTTTAAAATTGATTCGAATAAACCAAAACTTTTGTGCCAATCTTTGGAAGCAGTAATGGGGCCTGTCTATCAATGATAACCCAAAATGCCAAAAGGCTTTATAACAGGAAGGGATATTCAAAGAAGATGTAACAATTTATTGCCTATTTATTCATTCTTCATTATTGTTTTTCTACATCCAAGTAATCCAAAATTAGTCATCTTTTTCAATTGTCACAAGTTTAGGTTTAGTTGGCATCAGTTTTCATGCACGGTGATAATGAAGTTGTAAAACTATCAAAATTACATCAAATATATATTAAGTTACATCTCAAGGGTTTAAAATAATCCATCTTGTTTCACTGTGTATGTGACGGTTCACCATTTTTGTTTCACTTTTTATTTTGCCATATTTCTTTGGGAAGCACACAATTCAAATGAAACCAGTATGCGGTGCTACAACCATTAGGGCCACTTTGGGGTGCTTGGATTCAGCCCAGTGTTTCAAGTCCAGTGTAACACACAGGGATCATCTCCTGCTAGCAGCTCAGAGCCTTCCAGGAAACTCCATTGAAGAAGGGATGACATTTGATGTCACTTACACCCCCACCTCCAGAGCCCAGGCGATAACCAGCATCAAACTGGAGCAACTGTAGGTGAATAAGAGTGCGCAAACAGTTTAAAAAAAATGTACGCACATGTCTGTTTTATTGCATACACTCTTTATAATGAAAGCAGGTGTTTCAGCTCTTAACCCTAACCTCGGTAAGCAGAGAAGCGGCCGCGGTGCTCAGGTGGTCGGGGATCAGCAGCTGAGTGTGGGAGTGGATTCCTGCTGGATGGAGCTGCCACAAAGGCTGCGGAGAGTGAGAACCAATATTTTGCAGGGATGGTACAAAACTTTAAAATTGCACACTCTGTTATATTATTAATATGCTTGGAGAGCGTTTAGCTTACCATTCCTGTAAGGAGTTCAAACAGCAAAGCCCCAAGACTCCACCAATCGCAAGACTCTGTGATCCGGGACACTCCGCCAATTTCTGTCAACAAACATCGAGCTGAGTTCAGTTATCACTGACGTTTTATTTATATTTACTTGTAATGTGTTGAATTGGTTGATATCAATTTAAAAGGCTCTACAGCTGGGTGGATGTGGCTCAGGCAATAGAGTGGGCAATTTCCCAATTGGAAGGTTGGTGGTTTGATTCCTGGCTGCTCCAGCCTGTGTGGCAAAGTACGACACTGAACCCCTGAGTTTGTCCTGATGCGTGATCAGAGTGTGAATGTTAGATAGAAAGCACTTAGATGTAGAAATAAGTGCTTGTGTGAAGGTGTGATGCTCAAGAAGAGCAGAAACATGCTGTATAAGAACCACTCGACTTACCATGAAGTACCTGACTTCTTGTTCAGGGCAAAGCGGACCAAATGGACATTGCCACTAGGTGGCAGTTTATGCTAAGGAGTAAGCTGGAGTGCCAGCTCAGCGTGAAGTCTTACCGGGAGCACAGTACATCTGTTCCATGGCTTTGGAGCTGATCTCTGATTGAACCTCACTCCACTGGCTGAAGAACGTCAAACACACCTTTCCTGTGAAAGCAAGTGAAACTCAAATGTGGCACAAATTGCGTTTTTTTTCATCTGGTCTTTCACAGTTGCTAGATTTGATAGCCTTACCGTTGCTAGTGAGCAGAACATTTCTAGGGTTAAGATCCCGACACAGGATGCCTTGCTGATGCAAACTCTCCAGCGCCAACAAGATCTGTGCTCCCCAGATGCGCACTTCATTCTCAGGAAGCCCCCAACAGGTCTGCATGGCCTTATCTGCAGCCCCAGGCGACTTGATAGGGAACCGAGGCAGGTGGCACCAGCCATCCACCTCTATGATCTGGTCTTCTCTTTGACAATCTCGTCTTTCTGGTTTTACGAAACCGTCCACATCCTCTCGCTTCCTGTTGGATGGGGCGTCATGAGGGCCAGAGGAGAACCAGCCTCCAGATGATCCCTTTGTTGGAGGTGCACACTTCTCTCCAGGGCTCAGCAGCTCACAGGCCTCCTCTACCCCTTCTTTTGCCTCACTTGAGCAGGCTTCCCCTTTATTACTGAGCCCTGAAAGAGCAAAGGGAACCCTGGAAAACATGTGCTTTTTCTCTCTAACATTGAGGCTGAGGGAAGCTGAGTATGGCAAAGAACTGTCCGAGGTGATCTGTGTATCTGTGTAGTCAGAAAATACTGCTCTGTCTGTGCTTCTGATAACTACCATTCCATTTCTTTCTTCCACAGTGGGACTGCTGCGTTCCTGCTTTGTGTTTAATTCTGCTGAGTTTGCACCTAAAACAGATCCCTGGGGAGAGCCATTCATATCCCATGAAGCCCTGCCATGGATCTGGGTTTGGCAATAAAGAGGAAGATGCAAGATGGCAGGAGAAGAACTCAAAACATTTTCACCGTTTTGTGACCCTGCCTTAATAAACGAGTCCTGATTCGTATGAGGTGCAGTTCGTTCTAGGGATAAATCAGCGTCAGTCACTGCATAGGGGTTTGTTTTCTCACAGTTGTGCACAGGATCCGCAGCTTTCCAAGCCACTTCGAAGTCGGAGCTGCACTCTATCAGCCCCATTCCAGGTTTCTTTTTATGGAGCTCCGACATGACGTCGAGAGCTTGACTGACACGAGCGCAGGCGAGAGGAAGAGCTGGCTTTTCCTGAGTTTCGCTGGTGTGCAAACACAAACTAGGAGCTGGTGGATGGATGTGAGTTTTGATCTGTGTCCTCGTCGGGCCAGACAGCAGAGTGAGCCGATCAAGCTTGGTGTAAAAAGACGCCGCCGAGCGTGTGTTCTGCAGACAGCCCGTCTCCTCGATGTAGGAGTGAGTCCCGCAGCTCTCCAGTCGCTGCTGGGTCTCATCCCATGAGGTAGGGAAGTCTGCGTCCGGGCTTTCGTCGTGTAGTTTCTCAGGAATCACCGCTGCACTTCTGCTCTGCTGGTAGTCTGCGCTGATTGCAGGTGAGGTCTGGCTGGTCTTCAGCTTGGTGTTATGATGGCGAGAAGCGAAGCATTCTGGGTGTTCCTTGGCCTTCTCGTTCCTCAGCTTATGCAGCTTAGAGAAAAGCCTCCCACCTACAGAGAAGGAGCAATTTAAAAAACAAACAAAAGAAAAAAACTGTATTACACTCTATTAATGTTACTGATACTGTGCAAAAGTGCACAGTATCCAAAGTCCATCCAGCATTTTTCCAGCAGCAGCGAGAGCAGTGGTTAAAAGCTCACCTTTGACATGCTCCAAATGCAGATACACAGCATCCTCGCTGACGTAATATCTTAGCAGCTTAACCATGTATGGCACCCCTTGAGAAATGATGGTTGGCTGGTCCCTGCTCTCCCAGCTAGACTTAACCAGGCTCTGGAACATAATGAGCACGATTCATATATGTATATATAAATTAGCATTTTCTAGACGGAGGAAGATGCAGGTGCATTATTACTCATACAGACGTAGATTAACCACTGCTTGGATTGACCCTTTAGGTACAAATGCCTGTCTTTTGCAATGTGTATCTGTACACTGAAACATGAGGTGCACTAGCACTGGCTAAAAGGGTGAGAGCTCTTAGGCTTGATTAGTGTGGGGTGATACTCTGGGAGACAATCAGCATCGACTGGCCTGCAACAGAATACAACAACTGCGTTGCTGCTGGACAGCAACCCTCCCCTCCAAATCATCACAACTATCTGTAGACACATGTTGGCCAATGGATGTGTTATTGATAGGTATAATTATGTCGATCAACTTGCTACTATAGAGCGCAATCTCACCTTTACCACAAATGTCTCCTTGTTGACCATACTTTGCACAATCAGGACCTTAAGAATGAGAAATAACATCCTCACTGTTCCACATAAAAGCAGGTGAATGATTACAGCAAGTTTCAAGGTTGGAGCGCAAGTTGATCATTTACATCTTCACTGTGTACTAGAAGGAGTGCAAAAAGGCAAAAGAAGCAATAAAAATCTAAATTAAAACAAAAGTCTTTCATACCTTGTCAGCCACACCTACAACCTTACACATCTCCAGATCCTCTACGGGTGAACTGAGGTGTCTGATTGGACGGAACCTCAGACTGCTGTAGCCCTGATAACACAGAAATGAACCAGATCTCAGGTAAGAATTTGAAACTTGGTTTGTGACAGTAGGCACTAAATGTTTTTGTCCTTTGAGAAGAATGCAAGCAAGGAATGCTGAGCTTAAATATGCCGCACACAGATTAACAAACAAGATGCCTTTTTCTTCTCTAAATAACAGCAAAGGATGATTGTCTTACCCCTAAATGAGAGCTCCCTTTTCCCAGGTTATCCTGTAGATGTGTTATAAAGATTTCCTCTGCTCTCTTCAAATACTGGGTTGTTTTCCTCTTCACAGCCTCCCGACGATCCTTGTTCGGATCCACTGTAAAACAATTAAAACTCGATCTCACGGCAGTAAAAGCGGGTAAAACCTTGGCTTTGTGAATATATTCAATGCCACAAACTACCTTTGATCTATGAAACAGTAGCACACACCTAAAATATCTGGCCAGCAAGCAAATCTGTGCTTAACCTTTGGTTTGTGACTTCCTGTTTTTGTACTCGTTCACATCTTCCCATCACATGTCTTGTGCAAACACGCATTTCCATGTTCCCCATTCGCTCCGTCACGCAGAAAAGAGACCGGATATTTTCCACTTACACTGAACCCCATTCAGCAGCAGGTCCACGCCGTTCTTATAGTAACTGAAAGCTGCCTCATAGTCCTCATTCACCTCACTGTCCAGTGCCATGCGAATCTGCTTGGCCGCCTCCACCAAGTAATCTCTTTTTGCCATCACTGTCTTGTTTTGGACCCGTCAAGGTCCTGTTGGGCCTGTGCATAACAGGGAAAGTTAGACATTACTCTTAAATAAATGGAACTAAATTCAAATATAGTTGAGATATGAGCAAGCTTGCCAATCATAGAAACAGAAACTGAATATAAAACTGAAGTTAATCACACTGCTGCCGTGAGGCTTTTAAAATGATATAAAAACAACACAACTGTTCAGTTTACCTTTGCTGTTCGGTCTTATCAACAGCAGGACACATCTCTGCCCGTGATCACTGGAATCAGAGCGTGTCTGCTCCCAGTGAGTCCGAAACGTGGGTCTCTGCAGCAAGGCATGATCATCTGAGCGAGCACAAGCAAAGAGTTAACCCTCAGATCAGAACAGGAAGTGAGTGCAGGCTTGTCCCTACTATTTGTGATGAATGGAAAGAAGCAGAGCAGAAAATGCCCAAAATGACAGAGAGATGACTCAGAGCACTGAGGCTCATAGCTGTATGTCTCATAAATGCAATATTTTTTTCCTTAAAACATGATAAAAATGCAAAGCCTTGCCCAGAAAAAGGTGTAGACACAAGGCTTCCCAACAGTACGTGCTATAAAAGCTGAGGTAGTCGACTCCCACGGTTGTACAAATCACATTAAAGTAATCACTTCCAAGGAGCAAAAAAGTATTTGCTATGCCATTTGTTACATTGCACAAATGAATTACCTCGCTGCCTCACCAGCTATGGCTCTCCCATATGAAAATCCTATAAATCACCCCCCCCCCCCCCCCCCCCCCCCCCCCCCCTTC
>VOQK01027347.1:0-15470 GCA_015052645.1 Benitochromis conjunctus
CTTTGACACTAACTTTTGTTTACAAATGATTGTTTAGTAAATGAAACCCCAAGAATATTTGGATTTATCTTACCAAAGATTACGATAACCTGCAAGGTCTCCACATTCACGATACTGGAACAAGATTTTTTACTGAAAATTACCCAAACAGTTCATTTAAAATGCTGCTTATAGATTCTTTGTTGATCGCTCACTGAAAAATAGAATAATAGGTGGGAGGTTGTGCAAAATAACCTGACAGATGTTTTTATTCCCCTCATTAACTCTACCAGGAAGGTCAAACTACCCACTGAGGTTGAAGAAAGATGTCAAAAGGACATCAAATGTCACTTGTAGCACTGACAGAGTCCCGAGTTTTTCTAACTTTGTCTCAAAAGATCATACCAACTATCAACAAGAATTACAGACACAGCTGGTTGAAATACTTGGGTTAACTGTCCACTAGCTACATTAAATAATTTTAAATGTAGACGGGATTAAAGTACAAGACCATAGCTGACTGTGAGGACATGACTCTTCACTAATGCTGTTCCCAGACCACACATAAAACAAAGCTTTTGGATTACTTCCCAACACATGAACAGGATTCCATACAACCAACGGCTTGATCGTGCAGAGCCATTAAAAAAAGTACGTCCACCAATCACAGCTAGAAGTTCACCCGTGAAGCACACCTCACTATGAAGGAGTTCTTTTCTTGAGCCAGTTGGTCTGTTCTCACAGTAAAGAATGAGCAGTTGTTTGTTCATAGTATCAAAGAATTGTACCTTGCTCTTTGAAAATGCAGATTCCAGACACCATAAAAGATCTAGGGATGCACCGATACCGGTATCTGGTATCGGCCTCGATACCACATTTTCTGAAGTACTCGTTAAAACTCCCCCGATACCGGGGACCAATACCACGGTCTGAGACCTGTCTATGTTTGAGCGGCATGTAAGGGGTTAATCACAGGCGCCGAGTGCCCGCCCCCAGGCCCCAAGTGCCCACCCCCAGGCCCCGGCTGCAGCTCAGAGCGGGGAGAAGGCGAGGCGAGACATGTCAGCCATGTGGAACTATTTCAAAGTGAACGAAGATGACAAAACAAAGGCGGACTGCAAATTGTGGTCAGCGAAATTGTCCAGAGGAGGCTCAAAAGGTAGCGCATTTAACACAAGTAATTTAATCAAGCACCTAAAATCCCAACACGACAACGAGTACTCGGTATCGGTATCGGCGAGTACTGAAATGCAAGTACTCGTACTCGTTTTCCAAAAAAAGTGGTATCGGGGCATCCCTATAAAACACTTATCACAAGTACAGTGAACATACCACAAATTGTCCTCCTTTTTAAAACTTAGTTTTGTAAATTCTTGTCATTCTAACTTCATCCATTTTCTACTGCTTATTCAAGGCTGGGTCACGGCACAGCATCCTACTCCTGCACCTCATCCAGAGAACACCAAAGCATTTCCACACCAGCTGAGAGATGAGTGTCTCTAACGTGTCCTGGGTCTACCCCTGTGGTGTCCTCGCATGAGGACATGCTTGAACCACCTCACCTGTGGAGGAGTAGCGTCTTAACTCTGTGCTCCTCCCAAATGACTGAACTCCTCACCCTTACCTCTAAGGGAGATGCCAGCCACCCTTTGTAATAAGCTCATTTTTACCACTTGTATCTGCGATCTCATTCTTTTGGTCACTTCTCAGACCTTAATGACCAGAGGTGAGGCTAGGGACGTAAACTGAACTTTGCATTTATGCTCAGATTAACCACAACGGATGGGTACAGCATCCACATCACTACAGACACCACCCGAGCTGCTTAAACTCCTCCACTTTCGGCAGCAACTCATCCCACAAGATGACCTTCATGATTTAATTAAACGTGGAGTCATGGATTCAGTTAGTAGTTGGGTAATTTTCCCATAGACTTGTATACAAATATCAGACTTTTTGCAACCAGAGGTGTTGCCCCCTGGTGGCCTCTGAAAAGAAAGTTGCACCCATGATTATACTATATTTAGGAGGACCTGTGCCAATAAGGACAGTGAAGATGGCCCGGCCTTGCTATTTATGAGGGTTTGGGTACGAAGACAATAAGAAGCTCTGTCATTTTGGTTCAGAAGTGTCTTAACCAGCATGCATGAAACATATCTCCTAAAGAACACACTTCCTACACGCCTATCAAAGCGATAACTGACTAATAAATTGCTTTTTCGAGCTGCAGCTCACAAGAACTCAGAGCTGCCCGTCAGCAGGCTTCCAGAAGCTGGCCATCTAGATGAAAGGGGGGAGGGTCTTAAAGAGAGAGCAGAGTGGAGATAAAACAGCTTATTTCGGACACTGAGACACAAAATTAGATTATTAAAGCTTACTTTGAAATGGAATGATGCAAAAGGCATAAATGGTTCCCTTTAACAAACACCACAAAATATCCGAATACACACACTCACTGTGGGTTTAACACCCTACAGCATTCAGCCATGTGTGGCGTTATGGAGGGTGGTGTTATGGAGACATTACAGGCTGCTGTCAGAAAGCCTTAGTCACCGATTTTACCGAGCACCGGTCTGTGTGCCAGGCATTTAAACGGCTCACCTGTCATCATGTAGTCAAGCCCTCCATTTCCACATTCATCCACCTAAACTGAGGTCACACATTTTACTGTAACACCGCCCGCGCGCACAGACATATACAAGGGCAGACCCTCGCTTGACCAGCCGCTTATCCCGCTCGGTTTAACCGCCGGTTAGCCCGTTAGCAGCCCCGCTGCTAGTAACCGGTCACCGGCTGATCAACGTAAAAATCACCGTAACGTCACTGTAACCTCAGCCGCTGCGTCAGATTAACACGAGACAACACACACACTCGCGCGCGCGCATGCATGCGTACACGCGCGTGCGCTGCTCTCACTCACTCACTGGGTATCAGTTACCAAGTTTCACTAATTTAAAGACACCAACCGTCTGCGCGAGCTCCACCAGCGGCGCCAAACCATGCTGCACGAGAGATTGCACGAGCGATAATTAGTGTACACACACACACACACACACACACACACACACACACACACACACACACACACACACATAAACACACAGACAGACACACACATAGTCGCCGGTTTGGTCATACCTCCCTCCTGGTCCGGTTGGAGACAGGCCGGGATGTTTTTCTTCCAGCCGGGCATGATGCACCTCAGGGCGGATAGGGAGTCCAGGGCGGCCGCTAGCAGACACACACCACCAGCAACTGAAGGAGCAACGGCAGCGGCGACAGCAACATGGCTAGTTAGCTTTAGCTTAAGCTGCTCCACTACACAGGAATCCACCTCCCCCTGCACGAGCCTACCTCTCTCTACCTCTCCCTCTTTTTCACCCTCACACAGGCACGCGAGCCTCCCTCTCTCTCTCCCCACTCCTCCTCTTTGTCTATGTCTCTCTACCCCCTCCCCCTATCTGTAACTCTACCCCGCGAGCCTCGCTGTGGTCTCACGGGAGCGGGAGAGCGACGTTTACAGTGGTGGTCAAAAAGAAAGAGAGTGGGTGACGTGATGACCGTGAAGGAGCCCGCGAGGCACTGACGCTTTAATGTAACAGAGGGTTCTGAAGACTGTTACAAATGTATCCAGGTTCCACTGAGAGTTCTAAAGATGGTTATAAACGTATCCAGGTCCCACTGAAGGTTTTAAAGACTGCTACAAATGTATCCAGGTTCCATGGAAGCTTTTAAAGACAAATTTATCTGGTTTCCCTTTTAGTTCATACAGACACGTTGCTAGTGGTGCACCGTTCTACTGTCTTCATTCATTCAGAGCAGAGAGAGAGAGAATCTGTAAAGAGACGGAAAGAAATCAATAAGACTGTCAGCCAGACATCCTCCTCCACCAGCCAGTCAGCCTGTACAGTGATGAAGATCCACAGAGGGAGAGGCATGGAGGGACTACTGAACCAGAACCAACAGGACATGGTCCAGAGTCCATATCCTGAAGTCATCAAACTACACAGTGAAAAAACAAATGTCCACAAAGAGGTGAAAAACAGCAACAAAAGACAAAATGATGACAAGATCTAAAAGAAAAACAAGCAAATAAAAGAAAAACAGGCAAAAGAGCAACGAGAAAATCATCACAAAAATGAATATTATAATAATAATTGGTGATGTTGGTATTTAATATTTTCATTACTAAGTTGTGTGGCTTACTTTTAATTAGAGTAATAAAAGTATGTCAGTAGAATTCAGCTGAGGGGGCACAGTGACCTTTGTGAATGGTCCTGGACCCCCCGGCTGTCCATAACACCAATGCGGATGCAGAATTAGAACGAAGAGGGAAAACTGTAAGTTAAAGTGAAAAAAATGACAACTACAGAGAGAAGAAAAAAACAAGCACAGAGAGAAACAAACCGACAACAAAAGTATGACACAGATAAGAAGAACACTGAAATATACAATATGACCACTGAGACACACACAGTGACTCCAAAGGGACACAAAAATATTGAAAAAACGCCTCTACAGGAACCAAAAAAAAAGCATAAAATCATGCAAAACAACAACAACGAGAAACAAAAGAATGACAAAGAGATTTTTTTTAGTTTGTTACACAGAAATCTGCAATAGTTATTTATACATACATATATAATAACAAGTAATTTGGTAAGAACAGACAACACTTTTGAATCCATGAAAGAACTGTTGAGTTCTTTTCTGTAAAGAGGACCCAGAAATGCTCCTCTAGGCTCGAAGAGTGAAACTATTCTGAGGTCTGAATCTGAGCTTCTTCTTTCAGATCATGAACGCTGCATCCTTCCAGACCACATTTATTCCAGGAAAGGTTTTGTTTATTTAAGCAATGCAATGGAAGCCCACAGTTCAAAGCCAACATCTTTGATGGTATGGAGGATCATTAGTGCACATGTTATGGTATATCTGTGAGGGCCCCAATAATGCTGAACAATTTATACACATTTGCCATTGCTTTTGGGTAAATAATGCTTTAATTAATTTTTTAGCATCTTTGTAGTGAAGCACTCTGTAATACGTATATATCTCAAAAAGTGCTTTATAAATAAAATTTGACTTTACATACTTTACCCTGCGTCTTTCTCGGGTAAGGTCTCACCTGTTTGGCCAAGAAACAGTGCAGAGCATTCTCACTTTTTTGAAGCTGAGTTGTTCAAATCAATAAACCTAATTTATTTATTCAGTGTTTCCAGGTATCTATCCTTTATGAAACAGAATATTTATTCCTCATATTTTAAATGGAGGTTGTTTAGTAAAGTCGGTGTGTTTCAATATGACTATGAAAATAATGGTTTAGGTTGAATTTCATGGTGTCCATTCGCATCAATCGATATGTGATTTTTAAAATAAGCTGTTGATATTTATCCACATCTGTCTCAACCTCTTGTTGCCATTAACCAGGAGATGTTTACAGGGCGGTATTACAGAGATCTGAGAATATTGAGAAATTAATTCTCACTACACAAATGTAAAAGTGATGTTAATTAGTTCTGGTGTTTTGTGGGCCATGATCAGAAATAAACACAAGGGCTGACAGCCAAGTGTGAAAAAACTGACTGGTCTAGTCACTGTATTTTTAAGTTTATAGCACATCTGAGCGCAACAGACCAAAAAGCGGAACAGCACACAGCCAAAAATGAAAAATGAAGCAGCAGAATAAATTATTTAAAGGTTTAAAACAAATGGAAGACAAAAAGGTTTTACCAAAGTAATCTTTTTTTAATTATTATTATTTTTAAACTTAATATAAAAAATATATTATTATACTTTTACTAAAACATTTGGGATGATTAACTGGGAAAAGCTTGTTGTTATCAACTTATTGAAAAAGCACACTTAAGGCAAATGCAAAAAACCAGCTGAGCTTTGACTTCCAAACATGTTAAAATAAATGTACACTGAGAACTGCTGGGAGTGACTCCTCCTCCTGATATCAGGACATGTTTGGTGGATAATTTCTTCCTCCATCCTAGCAGCAGGATCTTTTTAAAGCATTTCCAACCACCTGCAGTAATTTTATTACATAGGGTGTAAAATAAATATGAGCCCTGTGTTTGATGTCCAGCTTCAGCTCTAATATGAAGTGATAAAGCACACAGATGTGGGCAGCAGTGAACCTGCAGATGTATTAACAGGAAGCCACACACAGATAATAGCTGCTTTCAGATATTTGAAATCTGGTTCCTGTCCCAACTCGCCTCTGAGGAATTCACCCCATCTCCTCCCAGCTGAGGAGTAAAGGGCTGTTCCACTAAAAGTTTAAAGGAGAGGAGAACGTGGTGCAGGTGACGTCACATTAATGAAGCGAGAGAGAGGCAGACTAATGTCACCATGGCGACCGAGAAACGGATGCATTAAAAGAAAAAGGAGGTGTTTTAATCCAATCCGTAATGTTTCTATAAACCTAATGAAGTTGTTTTATATTATATTTAATAATTCATTTAAACTCAAAGCTATTAAAATTAATATAAATTGCATTGTAATTATCTGTCTGACTGTTTATTTGTTCTGCCACCAACGCCTCCACCCTCCAAATGTGAAGTTTTGCACCCACTAAACATAGAGAATAATACTTTTGTGTGCATGTTCAGAAATCACTATGAGACTGAACAGAAGAAAAACTTGGAGGAAACAAAAATGAGTCCACAAACACTAATAAGAACATTACAGGCCATGATTATTTCATAAACAGAGACTGTGGTGAGTAACTAAAGGGTGCGATCGCCCTGTCCCACTGAAGAGGAACAAAATGAATACATAAACACGACATGGAAGAACTCATTTTTGAAAACTGTGCAGATTCCAAAGTCCAGATCAAAGCGATACACATACACAGTTTCGCTTTTTAAAATGTATGGATTTATAGAAGAACCTTTGTAGGACCCATGAAGCCATCTTTAACATGCCTGAACAGGTTATGACATGATGTCTGGTGCTTCTGTGGGTCAGCTTATCTCCTCCCTGAAACGGTTTGGAAAACTTTACTTTCACACTATGAACATCTTCTGACAGGTTCTTCAGAGGGCAGAAGAGTTGAAATTTTGTGTTTGATCCCTCATAGCTTCATGAGTACCGAGACATCTACATGATGGTGATCCACATTAAAAACAGCATGTACTGTAAGCTCTGTTAGAAACTACAACCGAAACCATCTCACACCAACTCCAAGTGTCACAATCTGAAGGCAACATCTGGTTTTTTTGTTAGTAACCAGCTCTGAGCATCACATGACACATCATAGTTTGGATGAACTGCAGCAGTTTCAGAGATTAACAGAGACAAGCACTGATGTCCTGGATGTTTGATCTGTTTCTAACTCACTAGACAAAACTCAACAGCACCTCCTTTCTCCCACACTGTTAAAGCTACAAGTGCATTAACATAACTGGAAAGAGGTGCCGCTTATCCATTGCAGATAAGTGGAAAAAGATGGATGGAAAGAGGTGCTGTTGATCCCACAAGTTAGAATATGTGAATTATTATGATTATGTCTTTATGTTCTTTTTTATATTATATTATATTTATATTATATCTGTATATTCTTTTTTATATTCTTTTTTGAATATTTTTAAAATAAAACAAAAAAAAGACAAAACCACAAACAACAAAACATATTCATAATCTTAATAAATAACCTCACATGTTTAAAAAGAAGTAGGAAGAAGTGCCTAATCACAAGAACTTTGACCTCAAGGTGCTTTATATTGTACAATAAAGACCCTACAATGATACAGAGAACACCCAACAATGAGTCAACTCCCTATGAGCAAGCACTTGGTGACAGTGGGAAAGAAGAACTCTCTTTTAGCAGGAAGAAGCCTCCGGCAGAACCAGGCTCAGGAAGGTGCAGCCATCTGCTTTGACTGGTTTGGGGTGAGGGGAGAGAGACACTCTTTTCTGAGTTTTTTCATTAATTTTTTTTTTTTTTTAAGCATTCAGTCATTAACATGTTGCTGTGTGGATTATTTATGCTCAACAAACAGGTCAGTGGAACAATATCTGCAGCTGTGGTTAAAGCTGAGAGTACTTTATCTGTATGTTTTTCTCCTCATGTCAGAAATAACATTTTAAATGCAGAGACAGGTGGGACTACATCTGCAGTGGACTCTGACAGGAAGGAGTAAAAAAAAATCCCGTGTGTCAAAACAATGCCAGCCGTCTGACAACGGTGGCGATTAACTGACAGCCTTCAACGTGACGAGCGGCCATCTTTCATCCCCGTGGAGCGGCGCAGAGAGGGAAGAGGAGGGAGAGGAGGAAAAGGAGCAGTGAAGCGGAAGAATGAGTCTCTGCAGGCTACAAGACAAAAAGCAGAGACTGACCTCGATATGAAGAGAGCGGGGGGGGACTCATGTGATCCCATCAGAGAGAATCATGCAGCTTTACAGCCCTCACACCAAACCTGCACTCACTCACTATCAGCAGTGTTTATGGTGGACATTGTTTATCTATTCACAGAGTCGTCTGCACTCAGTCACTGTGTCTTCAAACATGTTCAGACTCTCCATTTTCAGCCTGTAAGGACTCCCAGGACATCAGAAAATACATCCAGTGAACTCCTAACCTCAAAAACAGATGTTCTCACCACCAGGTCCATTTAATTCTGCACCCCAGAGGTTCAGACCTTCTCACATGATCTTCAGCAGCAGCAGCTGGAGCATGGCCTCGTCCTTCACAGTTAGTTCATGTATGAGTTTGATCTGATCTCCCAGTCTAAACACGTAATTAATAATTATAGAAATCGGTGCATGCTCATTCTTCAGACTCAGCTCATGTGCTGCCAGGGGCTTCTTCTGTGCCAAATTTGAGTTCATCTGGTTGAGCGGTTTTCATGTTTTGGCTAAATGCTGCTCTCCATTAAAGGGACAGCTGCCTGGGAAATTCATTGCTTCCCATTCGAAGGTTGAACCATCACAAATACATGCGTTAACCTTAACCTGAACTTTAACTTTCAAACAGAACTACGAAGGGTTTTTAAAAACCACAAGAGCCAAAGTTCTAAATTTTTGTAACATTTCATCACCCTGAATGTTTAAAACTCGCTGGCTCTCAGAAAAGACCTGCATTGTTTCTAAAGACCAGCAGAGGGCGACTCCTCTGCTTGTAAAATAGACATCTATTAACCCATTTTTCATTAGCATCTATTTGGATTGGCTTGGGACAGCTCAACACAGTTGTGGGTATGAAGTGCATCCCACAAGTGGTGCTGGAACCCAGGAGAAGTGGGTATGTCAGACCAACACGCTGCGTCACCCGCCAAGCCTTTGCAATTTCTGGCGCAAATGCTGGCGGAGATGACAAAGATGAGCCAGGACCAGGCAGTTGCCCAGTCGGAGCACCTGTTGAAGCTGCAGGAGCAAGCAGGCAGGCAGACCCAGGTCCTGGAGCACTGGTCATGGCCGCTGCGCCACAGCCGGCCCTTCCACTATCAGTGGCGATGCACCGGATAGGGGACGGGGACAATCCTCAAGACGGCGGCCCTGAGCCTACCGCCGACCTCGTGGAGCAGCTTCACGGACGTGAGCCGGGCGGTGCTGGACAGGATGGGACTCGCCCAGGAGGATCATCGCCGGCGGTTCTGGGCCTGCACGACGCGGCGGTGCTGTGGTTGCAGCCGGGATCGTCAGCGGGGGAGACCAGGCTGGTGGATAAAGTGGTGCTGAAGCAGTTCGTAGAGGGGCTGCTGGCAGAGACAGCGAGGTGGGTCTGGTGCCACAGACCCGCGAGTCTGGAGGTCACGGTCACGCTGGCGGAGGACCACCTCACCGCCAAGTGGTCTGACACTGAGCAAACAAGCCCCAGTGTCGGCACTGAGGCGCTGGGTTCCTGTGCCTACACTGGGAGAAAGGGCCCTGTTATTGAGTCCTGATAATCCGTTTGCTTCCATCTTGCCTCCCCAGTGATTGGAGGCAACCAGCACTGCCCCCACGGAGAGCGGCACAATACAAATGCCCCGGGCAATCCCTCTTCATCATGGCCCCAGTTCAGAGAAAATTGGATTAGATGCTGTAGCTGGGAGTGATAGAAGAGTCACACAGCACGTGGTGTAGCCCCATAGTTCTTGTAGTGAAGAAAGATGGGTCTATACGGTTCTATGTTGACTATTGCAAGGTGAATGAGGTGTCACGCTTAGATGCTTATCCCATGCCCCGGGTCAATGAGCTCCTGGGCCAGTTAGGCACGGCCCATTTTTTCACGACTTGGATTTAACCAAGGGCTACTGGCAGATACCCTTGTCTGCAGAATCCAAGGAAAAAATGGCCTTCTCCATTCCGTACGGTTTGTAATAGTTTGTTACACTTCCGTTCGGCTTGTTCGGCGCCCCAGCCACCTTTCAGTGCCTTATGGACCGGGTGCTGCATCCGCACGTTGCACATGCTGCCACCTACCTGGATGACATGATCATCCATAGTGACACCTGGGTGAAGCATGTGCAGCGGATGGCCGCGGTCCTAGAGTCCCTGAGGCAGGCGGGGCTCACAGCTAACCCGAAGGAGTGTGCGGTTGGACGGAGGGAGGTACAGTATTTGGGGTACCACCTGGGGGGCGGGCAGGTGCATCCACAGGTGGAATAAACAGCAACTATTGCATCCTCCCCGCGCCCCAAGACAAAAAAGGAGGTGAGACGGTTCTTGGGGCTGGTGGGTTACTACCGCCAGTTTGTGCCGGGGTTTGCGGAACTGACCAGCCCCTTAACTGATCTCACCTGAGAGTGTGCTCCAGATCTGGTCCAGTGGACGGGGCTGTGCCAGGCAGCGTTTGTGCAGGTAAAAAAAAAGCTCTCTGTGGGGAGCCGCTGCTCAAGGGGGTGTGGTCCCTGGCTCAGCTGCAGGGGAGGAGTGGTGCAGTGAGCTCAACAGGGCAGTGCTGGGGAGGCAGGTGATAACACAGCTGGTGGCGTTTGGAATGATGATGGTCTTTTTCCCTTTTTAGTGAGGCAAGAGACGGGAGAAGAGACAGGGGAAAGCTGAGACCAGCACTGCCCGGACCGTGTTGTTGTATAAAACATTAAATAAAAGTTGACATCTGCGAACACAGCTGTCGTGGGTGTGAAGTACATTCCACAATGAGTTACTGCATCACCTTAGAGGGCTTTAGATTTGTCACCTTTATTGACTCAGGGCTGTCCATGTAAGCTAAGCCTGGTCTGGTTGTGTGGCTCTTTGGTGTAGTGGTCATCACATCTGCTATACATGTGGACGGTCCTGGATTCAATCCCCAGTGGAACCACAAATCCAGCTTTGATGCCAAGAGTGTATTGGATAACAGGTGTATCTTGAATTTTTATTACTTTTTTTTTTTTTTAAGACAAAAACATGGTGTCATTGTCATCAGAGAGTTCATGTAGTAATTTAAATGTATAGAATGATTATTTGAAAACTGAGTCCAAGCAGAGGATTGGCTGGAGCTGTTTCTCAGACTAACCAAGTGCAATGAACATGTGGAACTTGGGAAAGTTAAATATTGCAGACGTATATGAACGAGGTTGGAGTGATGAGAGGAAAATATCCCAAAAGAAATTCCACTAAAGCCAGAGCTGCTGTGGTTTGGTTTGTATCCAGAAGGACAAACAGCAATAAAACAGGCAAACATCAGTAAACTTTTTTAGTATAACGCTGTGTCCAAACTGGGAACATCACAGCTATCAGAGGAGGTGAACGACACTCAGTGACTATGGGTGAATCAACCTCAGGTGACAGGAAGTGGGGGGTTTAAATCAAACCATCACTAAACTGGCACTGATGCACCAAATCCCCATCTTTTATATACAGTCTCAAGGCCTTGGTGTGGCCCTTCTGGTAGCTTCCAGAAGTTCATCAATCAGAATAAAGTGGACTTTTAGGGAGGGAGGCTCTTAAAGACACAGTATTTTGAGTCCATGTGGCTGACATCATCTTTTATTTACAGTTTATGGGGAAACCAAAACCAAAACTGCAACTCTTGGTGCTTCAGCCTGAGTGTCATCCTTTGGACCCTGAGCTTGGAGCTTCATTAATATGCAGGACATGAACATGGTGATGAACTCAGGTGAGCCTACGTGGATTTTTCATCTTCATTGAGCCAAAGCTGATGATAAGCTGATGAGTCTGAAAGCGTGAATAGATTAATGATCCTCTTCATTGCTTCTCCGTCGGGTTAAAGAAATAAAAAAAGTGCATCATCATTATTTCCTGTGAGATTTCGGAAGGAGACTGCGAGTACTTGAGATGCAGCTGCAGCTTCATTTCATAGATTACTGTCAAACGCTGTCAATGCTTTAGCACACTCGTATGCAAACACACACACATACGCTGGAATCACAGCGTGCATATGTCAGAGGCTGCATTATGTGTCAACAGAAAGAGAGAGTGCCTGGGGGTTTGTAAACATCCCACTCAACTGATCTGTGACTCATCACACACACACTGCTCTGCTCCCGCCTCTGTGAGGACTCCTCATTGATACCAAGCATTTCCTTTTCCTTCACTCGGACTCCAACCTGAACCTGAAAACCAGGCCTGGAGAAACTCCAGCTGTCCCCAAAGCGAGGACGAATTGAAGCTGAGGTTGATTCTTCCAAAGGCAGACACGAACATGCCCCCAGCCTCATGTTGCCATAATTTCAGAGTGTGTTACACTGACTCACAGTAACCCAGAGGACACTCTGTGGTCTTTTTGTGCATTACTTTGGTTGTTGTTTCTTCTTTTGTTGTCATTTTGTGCAAAAGTCATGCATTTGTTTGTGTTCGTGGATGCAGCTGGTGATGGGCTCGTTATAGTGAAAATCAGCATGAATTTGTAATGTTTCTAATGTATTTCAGCAGGAAGACTATTCCCTGTCTGCAGTTGTCCAAACAAAGCAGGAACACATCACCATGGTAACCAAGAAAACAGAGCCTTAAAAAAAGTGGCAACCTAAACGTAAGCGAGCAATGCATCCTGAGTAGTAACATCCTGAAAAGAAAAGCTAAAGATGTGTGGAAATCTGTGATGTGCACGACTCAAATTTGGGTCTTTGTGTGAGCTGCATTTGCTTCTCTGCCAACATGTCTGACCTCCAGCAGTCACATTTTTTTGTCTGTTAAAAGTGGAAAGTACCCAAGAACATGGATGAAACCCTGCTGGTTTCACTTAGAACAGAGGTCCAATCAGAACCCATAGGTTTGTTTAGCAAAGATTATACACTGGATGCGTCCCTCCACATTTGCCCTACATTTTTCATGCGTTTTGAACCATCCTGTAGATTCACACAATTAAGCAGCTCACACAGAGCTCAGTCTGTTTAACAGAGCTGTGATTTTATTTATTTTTTCAGATCATCATCATACATGTTTCTGAGCTGATTAGAAATCTTCTGACTGTGCTAAGCACTCAACTTCAGGCAGTTTTTCCTCTTCATTTACTTTTATGATGTCACCAAGAGCAGCTATTCCTAATATGGCCATCTCAGGCGGAGGGGGAGGGGCTTAAATAGCCTTCTTAAGACAAAGGATGAACTGAGGGACTGCCCTGTGAATCATGCAAAAGTGCTCTAGCAATTCTCCTGAATTTCACACAGATGATTTTTAACATCAAATAAAATCCAGATTTCATGTTAATGTTCATATTTACACTGTGACTAAAACAGCGAGAGGATCTTACAGTACACCTCTGTAAAGACTCATGTCCTCACAACATCAGCATTACACACACACACACACACACACACTGAATTGCACACTGAACGCATTCAAGCAACAAAAACAGCATCCTGAATATCCTGACTGCGTCTCCTGCATGTATAAAATTACTGTGTGTGTGAGTGGTGATTCATTTCTGTCTGAGCAGAGGATAACATGCTCAATATAGCTCTAAATACACAGGCACACACACACACACACAGCTTTCTGCCAGTTTAGAGGTCCTGTTAAAGGGCGGAGCTCTCACTGTGGCTCTGAATAAAAACACCTGCTGCAGGTGAATCACAGCATTGAGCACTGCTTGTAAAACTGCTGGATTTAAGAACACAGTTTAGACCAGATGTTCCCAGCCTGCTGTTTGGAGTCCCTCTGCAGCGACAGTGGGTAAACCTGAGGGGCTGTGAGAGGATTTCATGGAAGTGAGTTTGAAGTTATAGTCTTAAATATATAGAGCAGAGCAGAATGACTGAAGGAGGCAACTTTTATGTCCTGATGGGGCCTTTTTTTAATTGTTTATTTCACGTGTGATTCTGTTTAACTTTTATGCAGAAAGTAATAATTAGAAGATAAAAAACATCAGTTCATGATTTGTCTCTTTTTTTCTGAAGTATGAGTTCAATGACTGAGACTGTGTTTTAAATGATCATTTAGTACCTTTTTATAACCTTTCCTAAGGCTTCATTAAAATGGAAATACAAATCTCATAAATCAAATTTAACTTTGAATTTATCATCATCTACACTAAATAAAATCACAGAAAGATTCTGGAGGAATCTCTGTGCGCAATATTGGTTGGCTGTGATCTTTGGGCTGTTTTGAGGTCAGACAAATCAGAGTTTTAAATTATTTTTGGAAAACACGGATGCTAAATAGAAGAGAGACCACCGAGCTTGTTATCAGCGCTCAATTCAAAGCCTGCATCTCTGATGGTATGAGGGTACATTAGTGTCAATGGAATTAGCAGCTTTCACATTTGGAAATACACCAAAAGGCCAAAAAAAAAAGGTATATACAGGTTTTAGAGCAACATCTGCTCCATGGGACAACATTCCTCTCCCAAAAGTTCCAAAAATGCTCTCCTCAGTTCCCAGATGTTTTACAGATTGGTGTTAAAAAAGAGAGGATGCTGCACAGCGGGAAACATGTCCCAACTTCTTTGAGGCGTGTTGCATTCTTATTTTATTTACATGTTACACAGAGACTAAACTTTTTTTTTAACTGTGTTTGTACATCTTCGCAACAGCAACCAGCCTCTAAAACAAAGTCCCAAAAAATAACAGCAGAGACTGTACTTCCTGAGATGGCCAAGGAAAATTGGCATGTGGACTTAAATTGTCAGCAGTTTCTACAGATGTGCAGTTGAATGCATCATCATCAGTTCAGTCACAGGGTGGCATCGAAGCTCCTCTGTTCAGGACAGGAAGTATCTCCATGAGAAATTGAAAGCTGCCTTCATATCAACACCGCTGACTGACTGTCACCTCCTTAGTGCAATCATTAATTTTATCTCTCCAACTCAGTTTTTTTTAAGCTGATGTCTTCTTTGCCTGTTCCTCTTGCCTGGCAGCTCCATCTAAAACATCCTTTGTCTAATACAGCCACTGTCCCTCCTCTGCACATGTACAAACCACTTCAGCCTGAGCTGTTCCTCTGGTCATTTCCAAACCATCAATCAGAGAAGGTTGCACTAACATCTTGTGAACCTTCCTATTCACACTTGCTGCTGTCATTCTATTACTTTGGATTCTTAGCCCCCCCCCCCCCCCCCCCCTCTTTTTTTTTTTTTTTAATATTTTTTTTTCTTTA
>VOQK01027347.1:41410-55023 GCA_015052645.1 Benitochromis conjunctus
TATTAAAATAACAAAAAAAAAAAAAAAAAAAAAAAAAAACTTAAAAAAGTAAAAAAAAAAAAAAAAATCTAAATTAATACAAGAAATTAAAGTAAGCATAATATGTTATTTATATTTATTTTATGACTTTATGATAGAATAATGTGTAAAATATCTTAAAATGAGCAACTCAAGATGAAGCAGAATCATATTATAGGTTTAAAATTACAATTTATTTCATATTTGAAGCTTAGTTTTTTAAAAGTTTTATTTTGAAAAGTCGGTCAGGAGGCTGTTGCGTTCGCCGCTTCGAGCTTGACGTCAGCGCGTCGGCAGCAGGAGGGAGCGGCTCTGGTCGAGCGACGTTCACTGCGAACAGGAGAGCGAGTGAGCGGCGGAGAGCGCAGCGGAGTGGACGGGTGGATGACTGTGAGTACCGCTTCCTTTCTCCCGTTTCTCACTTTTACTCTTTTTCCTCGCTTCTCCCCCCCTTTTTTCCCTCTTTCACGTAGGTGTAAGCTAGCCTGGGTCGAACTGGGAAAGGTCCCGGCTAGCAGGCACGGGAGACAGGCCGGTGGGGAGCCGTGCTGGGCTGGGTTTGCGGAAGCGAGCGACCGGCGGACAGACAGACGGATGGACGTAAAGGCAGACAGACGGACGGCGGCTGTCCTGATGAGAATACAGTTTATATCAGACACAGGCTGACTGCTTCACGGCGTCACTGCGCCTGTCTGTCCGTCTGTGTGTCTGTTTCCGGTCTGTAGAGCCCGAAGTCCGCTCCTGCTCGCGTTTTGTCTCCGCTCTTCCGAGGCAGCGGGGCCTGCTTGCAGAGCTCCCCGGGCAGGGCGCATTGTGAGGCGGCCACAGAGCTGCGGAAGCCCCGCTGCTCTCCTGGAGGAAAAAAAAGAAAAGTGGAAGTGAGTGAGGATAGGCTGCAGAGTTTAGGAGTTTGGGGGAACCTGCCTGGCTTTGGTTGCACAGACACTGCTTTGTTTTATTCCTCTCCTGTTGTACTGCCTGTCAGCAACACACACACACACACACACACACACACACACACACACACACACACACACACACACACACTGAGTATTGACAGGCCCCACCTAGTTCTGCTTGACTCAGGGTTCTGTGCGTGTTGTGAGTCCATCTTTCTCCTCTGACAACTTCACTTCAGTAGATTAACATCTTTCAGTGATTGCTGGAAAAAGCAGAAGTGCCCACTCAGTGAACAAAATACTGAAAAATAAGAATAAAATGCAAGTTTCAGGTTGGGTTGAACTGTGTGGAGCTGTGCATTGAGGCTCTGGTAACTAAACATTCATGTATTTATAGCCTGTAAATTAAGGCGAGCGGTCTATGTTGATAGCAGCAGATCCTCTTTTTGTTCACATGTAAACAAAACAGGCAGGAAACACTGACGTGAAGTATGAAGTTTCAGGTTAAAGTCTGCCTTTCAGTCAGCGTTTATGTGGTACAATCACAATACAACATAAAAGCCCTAAGTGACGCCTCATTTTACAGTTATATAATAATTTGCTGGGTAGTTTGATTGTTGCATTAAGTCTGAACTGCAGTTAAACTGAAACAGACCAACAGTGAGGGGTCATTTATAAGGAAATATGCTTGTAGTGTGCTGAAAAGGCAGTATTTCTTTTTTTAATTGTTACAAATTTGGACTATAAAGTGTTATGGAAGCTTTCTGCTTCTGTGTGTTGTTGATGTTGTGAATTGGGACATGAGTGTGCGTTGCTTTCTACACCGACTGTATATAAAAGATGGTGAAGGCACCATCGTTCGTGTTTTGTGGTAGTTTTGGAGATATTATGGGAGTCCAGTTTACAGACTCCAATTAGCTGAAGCCACCTGTCTCTCCATCTTACCACAGCAAAAACGGTGTCTGTTGGATATTAGAGAAACTGCAGCTTTTTTGGTACTTCAGGTTAATTTTCCAGGCCCTGAGGTTCCTGTTTGTCGCTTCCTCTGGGTTTGATGCCTCCAGGTGTGCCAGACCAGGTTTAGGCAGCCTGAGCTGTGATGGCAAATATTTGATGAGCAGCAGTCTTTGGTAGGAGCAAATCAGATGATTTTCTTTAAGAAGTTTAAGAGAAGAGTGTGTTTATTTTGATTTGCTCACTTTGCTCCGACCCTGGAAGTATATGGACGGATGGATTATCAGAGCTTTTTAAATGAAAGTACCTTCTGAACCATTGTGATTTATTGGAAGGTGTGATGATCTTTTACTTCCTGCTGTTGCTGTGTGTCTGTGCATGTTTCTGTAATGTCTCATTATATTTCGTCATAGCACACCATCGTGAAGCATGAGGGGGAAAGTCCCGATGCAGGTGCACTCCTGCAGAGGAAGGTGTCTAACAGGGGGGCTTGTAAACATCCAGAGAAAGGGTCTCAGGTGTGATTGAAGGGTTTCAGATGTTTTGGCTCATCCAGCTTTCCCCTCGCTGGCCTCATCTCTGCTGCTCCAGTGGGTGACTTTTCGCAAAGTGCTGAACCCGTCTGGACTTGCTGCAGAGCGTCGTAGCGAGGCAAGCCCTGTTCAAACCCTCAGGCGATGAAATCCATCACCGCTGATGCCTTCGCTGACAATGGGGCAGATAAAATTTGAGATTTGAACTCCTCCCAGTCTCCACCTGATCACTTCATGTGTGCATTTAGCGCAGTTATACAGCTGTCGTGACTGGAGATGGAGACATTTAACAGGTGTGGGGTTTTTTTTGTGTTTTTTTTGTGATCCATACACAGCACAAGTTTGTATTTCAGATTGAAACACAACTCAAGAACAAGAAAACCCACTGGGAGCCATTCATTGGCTTTTTTTTTTATTGTCTCAATATTAACTTAAGAGGGAAAGTTGGACTAACCTTTTTGTTATGTGCTGTACTTAAGGAGTATTAGTCACATGAAGGTGATATAGTGTACTAAAGTTCAAAAGCCTTTTAATTTTTAAAGTTAAGAGTATCTACGCAAAATATGTAAATTTTAAGAGTCAAAAAGTTTCAGATTTTTGTTGTTTTGTTGCTGGTTTCCTGTGACCCATACACCGCACTAGTTTTTATTTAAAATATGAACAAAAGCCCTGAACAATAAAATCCGCTGGGAGTCTTTCTCTGCTTGTTTCTTGCCCCTAAAATAGAATAGATAAACTCTGAAAATAGGATTTGAGCAAACGTTTTGAGCAATAGTCACTAGAGGAATCTTGCCATGACTAAAATATTAATACTACATGAAGACATTAATAGTCCCATTATTTGAGATAACAGATTTACTTAAAAATGATACACAGTTGTTGCCTCCAAAATATTAAGCAACTTTAACTTAAGCTGAATGTTTGATGGTAACTTGTTTATTGTAAGTTTTGATTCTCAGATAGGTTACCAAAATAAAAGCTTTAAATTTAAGTAGCACTTTGTCTTGAGTTAGTTTTGTCTTGGGTCAGTTAAGAGTATTTGTGACACAGTATTTACGTTTTTGTTGTTTTCCTGTGACCCGTACACTGCACAGTTACAGAAACCAAACTTTCATGCACAGCCTCTGGAGACCTGATCCACATGGTTTCCAGGTTGCAAGACTTTTATCCTTCATTTAAGTCACCTTTGTTCTGATTGGCTGCCCCTCGTAAACAGAATAACAGACAGTATAAAAGATGGGTGTAGCCAGTGTTACATCACCAGCTGATCAGTGGAGTCTCGTAATCAAACCTCAAACTCAGTAATGAAAAAACAGAAGTCTGTTTGCGGCGAGGAGCTGCCCCCTGGTGGCGAATAAATTTCTGGTTTGAACAGCAGACAGGTCGAGCTCTGGAGCCTGAGATGAGCAGATTAGGGATATCTGCACTCTATGACATCACAGAGATCCGATAATAGTGAAAACTGTCTGAATCAGAGTGTATAGATTGCAGTCTTTCGACTCACAGGGGTTATTTGTACACATGCTGACCTTATTAGAAACTTGGCCATGTTTAAAATGAACATCCACTATCGGAGCAAGTGATATGTGGCAGGGTATAAGGGTCGACTTTAAATATTAGATTACACCTGGTGTTACTCATTTAAAGTCTCAGAGGATTAGTCTTTGCGGGTTGTCAGTGAGTAGCTGTGTTTGTGTTGTTTACAGGCTGTGATGGTAACATTCGAAATGGTTTTAGGGCCTATTAACGCATCGTGTCAGTGGGGGTCCTCACGAACAATCTGAAATGTGTGTGTGTGTATTTGTGCGTCGTGTTGCTTCTTGTTGCCGTGACAGTGAAGGTTTGCACACACATGGCGAGGCATGATTGGTATGCATTCACACACTGAGACATGAGCGCATAGCAACAGTAACCAGGAAGGATTCCACAGCTGTGACATCACCACCAGCTGTGAGATCATGTGACTCCGCAGTTTTCAGTAACTTACCACATGCATGCTGGTTAATCATTATCTCCCAGTGAGGGGCAGGAAGTCTTCATCTGTGTGTTTGTAATTGATGGTGTTACATCTCCAGGTGCATCATAGGAGGAGGTGGGGCTTACTGTAATCCTGCTGTATGATTGGTAGCTGTGACTGAATGTCCAATAGCGACCTGTTAACGGTCTCCTCCTCTGTGTTTGTGTGTCTCACCCAGCAGACAGACAGTCAGGATGCGTGAATACAAACTGGTTGTTTTAGGATCAGGAGGCGTCGGCAAGTCAGCTCTGGTAAGTAAAAAATCCACGTTAATCAGCTGTTTGCATTAAAGTGAGAGTCAGATGTTATTCTATTTGCTATTTAATGTCAGTGAGTGCCATAAAAAAATGAAATCAACACTGAAATGATCCTACTGATGAGCTCAGAGCCACACGGCAACACCTTGTAATTTATTTTAACTTAAATATTCAATGTGGATTAATCCGCTGCTGAAAATAGTCCCCACCGAAAAATAATAAAGAAATAAAAAAACTGAAAATATATACTTGTAATATGTAAATATAAAAACAAACAGTTGAAATAGTGACAAATATTTGCATAAACAAATAAAGAAAATTAAATATATGATTATTTTAAAACATTTTAAATAAATAAAAATTGATAAAGAATGGATAGGAAGACAGAAGAAAATATATTTCTGAATAATGAATAAGATAGAGATTAAAAATAAAAAAAACACAATGAAAATATACAAATAAATAGAATAAAGAATAAAGTCAAATGTACATTAATAGCTAATTAACAAACGTCAAACTATTAGTAAAACAAATTTAAAAAGACAATAAAAAAACAGCATATATATATATATATGTGTATATGTATATATATATATATGTATGTATATGTATGTATGTGTGTGTGTGTGTATATGTATATATATATATATATGTATATATGTATGCATATGTATATATGTATGCATATGTGCATATGTATGCATATGTGCATATGTATGCATATGTGCATATGTATATATGTATATGTATATGTATCTATGTATATGTATATATGTATATATGTGGGTGTGTGTGTGTGTATATGTGCATATATGTATTAAATACATACAGATTTTTGTACATTGAGGTAAAACTGTGTTTGCAGCTTTGGAACTTGCATGGCTGGAGTGCTCCAGTGCAGAGTCCTGTGTAAATGGCTGCACAGTGATGTCACTGTGCTTCCTTTTTGCGTCCGGTCAGCGCTGACACACAAACACGGCGGTGTCAGTCACACTACAATGAAGTGCTTTACTCCCCATGATATAATGGAGACGTGTCACAGTGTCACATTAATTCCATTCTAATGACTCCTAATGGGGAGCTGAACAGAGCTCCATTAACACTGCTGTCCTACTTCTCTTTGTCCCGCTGCCCGTGTCTGTCTGTCCGTCTCCAGACTGTCCAGTTTGTTCAGGGAATCTTTGTGGAGAAATACGACCCCACGATAGAGGACTCCTACAGGAAGGTAGGACCTCTTCATCCTCGCATGTTTATAGAAGCATCTGCACTTTAATTAGTTTTAGTCCACAGTTATGATTCACTCTGTTTGTTTCTGCAGCAAGTCGAGGTCGATGGACAGCAGTGTATGCTGGAGATCCTGGACACAGCAGGAACAGTAAGACCTGGCTGTGTCTACATACTTTTGATCATGTGATGTGCCTGACCGAGTCCCTGACCACCTGCTTATCTGTCTTTAGGAGCAGTTCACAGCAATGAGAGACCTGTACATGAAGAACGGCCAGGGCTTCGCTCTAGTTTACTCCATCACGGCTCAGTCCACCTTCAATGACCTTCAGGACCTTCGAGAGCAGATCCTCAGAGTGAAGGACACCGAGGACGTAAGAAACCACAGGACACTAAACTTAACCTAAACTCACTGTAACATGCAGCTCATCATCTCATCGTTTAAGTAATGTTAAGCACCTGAAGCTCCTCTTAACGTTTTCTGGAGCTTTCTTCGTCAGATGAAGGAGTTTGTAGCGTAGTTAAGGAGATCCTGCGTAATTTGTCTGGTCGTAGTAAATCAATCAATTGCTTATGTTTGTATTTAAAACTCTTGTTTCTTGGCTTGGAGGCAGTTGCCTAGAAACCAGCGGAGAAAGTTTCAGGTGGCGGCCAAAAATAGTTTGTCATGACATAAAAATTTAATTTTAAATAAAACGGGTAAATCTGAGCATTAAAGTAGAATCTATCACCTCCACATAATCCTGCTGTCAGGCCTATGCTAAGATAGTTAACTGACTGCTGATGAGTGTATGTGTGATTTATTCTTATGAAACAGAGGTCACTTGTTTTAACGTGCCTCCATTAGGCAGCCTGTGTGGAGGGCTTTGCTGCCCCCTGCTGGACGTGAGTTATAGGTTCCAAAAAGTTTTAATTTTAATCAGCTTCTAGTGGGGAAAGAAAAATAAAGTTTAGGAAATTAAAAATTAGGAAAAACTGTGCAAATTTAAAAAATAAAGTAATAATAAAAAAGTTATAAATGTGAAATAAGAAGTTTATTTGAAAAGTGTAAAATGCACATTTGAAATTATTAGAAAGAAAAAAAATCTAACTAGCAAATGCTTTTAAACAAGCTTTAAAACAAATCAAATAAAACGCACAAATAAATGTATTATATCTACATTTAAAATTAGAATAAAAAGAATTAAAAAAGAAAGTATTAATAAAAAGAAAAAATAATTTTGGATTTAGAAATTTAAATTGTACAAGATGAAAAAAAAAAACTAATATGTTTAATATGTTTCAAGCTAGAAATGTATTTATATTAACATGAATTTATATTATTATTAAACAAACAGATTATTTACAAACTGGATAAATATGAATAAAAAAAAAAAGAAAAAGTACATTCTGACTTCATGTGAAAAGTTACAGATTCTAAAACTAAATGAAACACCGATGTCCTCTTTTCTGATTTTCACGTGATTTTTCTCCTGTTAAAATAATTCAGTGATCATCTTTGAATGTGCTGTGAACAGCTGTCTGAATGTTTGGCGTGCCACTTCAGGTTCCCATGATCCTGGTTGGAAATAAGTGCGATCTGGAGGTGGAACGTGTGGTGGCCAAAGAGTCGGGCATCGGTCTCGCTCGCCAGTGGAACTCCTGCGCCTTCCTGGAGACCTCGGCCAAGAGCAAGATTAACGTCAACGAGGTGACAAAAAACACCCACAGCAAAGATTACACAGTTAGTCACAGCTGTTTTAAAAACTAAATACCTTTGGGCTTCTGAGTTTTGAGCACCATTGATTCTGCAAAACGATGTGCACATCATCTGGAGTTTGTTCTTCTGTAAAAAACTGAAATAAAGCTTACAATGTGCAACACGAGGGAATGACGGTGATGTGTGCGGTCCTGGCTCAAAAACGCTGCAAGCTGAATCAGACCATTCCTACAGAGTTTTTGTCATAGACAAGGAAAAAAATTGATTTGATTGTTGGTTTCAGACATTCTGATGCTTCAGCTGCTGCAATGTTGGTTTTTTTCGATATGACCATTTTTTTTATGTCTAAATGAGCATTTTTTTTTTGCAGATCTTCTACGACCTCGTCCGACAGATCAACAGGAAGAGTCCCGTTCCAGGGAAAACTCGCAAAAAGTCCACTTGTCAGCTTCTCTAATGGCAGGTAGCTTCTATTGTCTCACACACGCACACACACACACGTTAAGTTTATCAAACACATTGTCGTTCACACACACTCTGGCTCTCTGTGTTCAGATTCTTGCTCACCCAATAACCAACCAACCAACCAACCAACCAACCAACCAATCACAGGACATCTTCCAGCTGGCCACACCCCTTTAACACAACCATGTCATCATCAGCATCAGCCACTCTGTTACCATGACGATCGCTTCTCCCATCCTTCGTCACACTATGTAAAGGAGACTGTTGCCTTGGAAACATGAAAACAGAACATCAAAGGACTGCAACGGCGGTGGCGGTGATGATGATGATTCTGCTGTTGCGAGAATGCAGGGGCCCGATTTAAACTACGGTTCCCATCATGCTCTCTGCTAGGCTGTTTTTGCAGTGGGGAGTGGCTTCTTGCTTCTTTTATTTTTTTTTTTCCTTCTTAAAAAATGTTAAACTTTTCTTTTTCCATTTCTTTTGCCCTATTGTTTTCCGGCAGCCCTGAGCCAATCATGTGCACCATGACCGTCAGCTGTCTCGGCATCGCCACGGTGATTACGTTGCCGCCGACACGGCTGACTGTGTGTGTGGTTCAGGTGAAACCTGTGGATTCATACAGTGATTATTATTACTGTGGTTATTATTATGATTCTGTGTGAAAACAATTAAGTCATTTTATGTTTTTGATTTTTGGGGAGGGAGGGGTGGGTGGGGTGAGGCGGGGGTGGGGGCGTAGCAGCAGGTTGAGAGGTTAGCTTACTGTGCTGATAGCAATGCCGTAATTAAAGTTAGCCTAAAGCTAATGAACTGGGCGGAGTCAGGAAGAATACAGATATAACGGAAAGATGGTTGGTGGCTTGTTGCCATAGCAGCACGGCGAGCTGACTCCTGATCTGCTGCTCTGGGCAGACATGTTGCCTTTTGACAGCAGACTCACACTGGTCCAGTACCTTAACTCTGTGTGCGTGTTTGTGTGTGTGTTTGTGAGTGTGTTTGTGAGTGTATGTGAGCTATGTAACAACAGTGAAGCAGGCCAGTTTCTGTAATGATCGTTTTTTGACCTGCGGGGTTGAAACACTGAATTATTGGTCCTTTAGTCACTTTAACTGATAAGATATCAAAGGGGGCCCGTCATGCTCATTTTCAGCTCTATATTATTTCCACTAGAGCAGCTTTACCTGATTTAAAATTAAATTAACACCCTTACTGTCCTTTCCAGGCCCTTTTTGGAGCTCCTGCGCTAATCTGCCTAAAATGAGTAACGGGATTTAAAATACTCCCGTTACTGTAAGGGTGTCCCCATCCCAAAAAGCGAAGGCCTTCTTCTAATTGGTCCACTGATGGGAGCCTGCAGAGGGGCAGCACCGAAAACAAACTGAAGCCTGAGCTTTGTGTGTAGAGGGACAACTTTCACATGTTTTCTTCCCATTATTTAAATCTAAAGCCATGTTTAAAATAAATATTGGGTATTAAAGTTTAGAAAGGAGTACCTGGACCACATTTGCAGTATGAAGTTGGTATTTCAACAAAGTCAAGAGTTTGAGAATAAAACTAAAATAAGATTTTGAGGAAAAAAGTTAGAGTTTGGAAATAAGGTCAAAATTATGAGAAACAAAGTAAAGCTTATGAGAGTCAAGATTTCAAGAATAAAGTAAAAATATTGAGAATAAAGTTGAAGCGCGGTGTAGAGAGCACACATCCTTGGAGTTGTTAGACTGTATTCCTAAATAATGTGAAATCATTTCCTTCTTACTAAAACTAGCCCTGAAAAAATAATTTCAGTTTTATTCTTTATAACCCTTTTCCTTGTCTCTAATACACCTTGTTGGCGTACATAACGTACAATAAAAAACAACAACGCGTAATCGGTCCCCTTTAAGCTCCTGACGGATGGATTCCCAAACTCAACCAGGAGAAGGCGGAGTTTGTTGTATTCTTGGTACTAACACTTTAGCGTGCACCGGGCTGAGTGATACTTGCATGTTAAACTGTTAGCATCGATACATGCAGGTGTTTTCTTATCAGTTGAAGAACAAACTTAAAGTCTCAGTGTTTCAGTTTAACAGTAGCATGGCTGAGGTCCAGCCGGAGCGGTTAAAGCTGCAGAAATCCTTTGAGTACGTGTTTGTGGGCGTGGTCAGCTCACGGGAACCGCTCGCTGGACCCGTGAGTGCTGCTGTGCACAGTGTTGTACTATCAGCGGGGTACTGCTGTCAGTATTGTGGGTCTCCTTCAGTACATTCAGTCATGTAGCATGTTGATGTTTCTGCCAGTACCCAGTCTGACCTCCAGGAGGTGCTGCTGCGACAGTTTGCATGCCGAGCAGAAGCTTCCGGGCCGGAGGGCCGTTTGTGGCTGCAGCACGCCGATCGCCAACTGTTTCCTGTCAGTGCGTTATGATGAGTCCAGCTTTATTCTTGTAATATCAACAGAGGAGGGGCTCATTACTGCCTTTGGTGGTCGTAAAGCAGAAAACAGCCACTGCTGTTATTTCTGAAAGATGCAGGTGTAATGGATGTTTCTGTCTACACCACAAGGGGCAGCACAGAGCACCTTTTATAGCCAAAAACAAACGCGGATTATAAAAAATACACCCCATTGTACTCTTGATAATGTTTATAAGCCGCTTTCATATCAGTTTATAACAATATGAGGCCATTTTTAAGTATATTTTATCACTTCTCCTACACAGTATCCATAACTGGTGTATTAGCAGTTAATGACTGATGATTAATGATGATTAACAAGCATATTTAGTTACATATAATGGTGTTATTATGTTTATTTTAACTGTTTACTCACATATACGTTGAGCATTGCAGTGTATTCTCAGTGTTGGAAAGTATTTCTTCATGTATCAATAGAGACGCTTCATATTATGTATTAATTTATGTGATTATAGCTGATTATGGTTATGAGTAATTCATTAAGAGGAGAAATGAGGTGATAAATGCTTGAAATGTCCTTTTATCTGTTTAGAACTGCTTCAAAGTGAGTTTGTTAAGGGTTCTGGCTTTTAAGCGGGGGTTTCATCCTCAGAAACAACTTTCAGTCATTTTGCCGGCCGGCAGTGGCAGCACTCGGACCTTTCAGGCCTTCGCCTAGAGGCTGTGGCACCATTCGTCATTTCCTGTGACTTCTGAAGGCGTCAGTGTGGTTTAAGAAGAAGTTAACAAAAAATTTGTTTAGATCTCTTAATCGTGTGAGAAGCAACAGAAGCAGTTATGTGAAAAAAATGAAGGAGAGCTAGGCCTTATTTTCACACATCTGCAACGATGCTGCAGACTGAAAAGTAGCTGCGATTGTTGCTTTGAAGACGGCAAAAATGTCAGAAGCAGCCACGTCTGAGTGTTTGGACAGAAACAGACATGTGTTAAAGTCTTTGCACACTTCATTTGAAGTACACTGAGGCCTTGACAGCTACAGTAAATGATGGAAATGGTAACACTTCACTTTAAGTGCCCATATTTGGCATTTAAGAGCAGCATGTAAACATTTAATAGAGGTGGTAACGCTGTACGGCGGCTGTAAGCAGATATAAACATGTAAATGTAACTAAAAACAAAATCTGACTACATTTCATGTGTTTAAGCATTAAAGTTCACTCTTACAGCTACATTACAGTGTGTCACAGGCCATGTGAGGCACCTTTACATACTTTACTCTCTGCTTTCCAGTCCTCAATCTGATGTGATGTTGCAGTGACCATGGCAGCCACAGCTGAATGCAAACTGGAATGAGCAGTTCACAATACGAAGAAATTATTTTAAAATTTTTTTTCCCAATACTGATATAATTCTGCTTCTTTTTCTCTGTATGGCATGATGACCAGTGAAATGTAAAAGAAACCAGTTCAACCAGTGATGTATCAGCTTTTAAAAAATAAAGGAAAACACCCAGTAAGCTGCTGGGAGATTAAACACTGGTGCTGAAACGGTCTGAACTGGTTTCTTCCCAGTACGGAAACCCACAGCGGCGGCGGGAAGCAGGGGGAGGGGAGGGGGCAGTGAAGCCAAATGTAAAGTTAAAAACTAAAAAGCCTTAAATGAATAAAAGTGGTGCAATTTTGTAACAGCAACCTGTGATGTGGAGTCATTCTGAATTTCAGGCACTCGTAGAAATAAAAACGGTGTGAATCACTGGAGCTCTCGTTACCATCTTCCAAGATCTGCATCAACCATTGAGCTGCAGAACCAGGCATCTGCATCAAGAGCATGTATGTCATGGCCTGATGTTGGGGAGTGTGCATCTGTGTGAAACATTGATGTTGGAAGGTGGCAGCTGTGGTAACTAGAAGCTTAGTGTCGTAGAATTCATAAGATCTAATACTTCTATTACATCACCACCAAAGTGGTGAACAAGTGGTTTGTGTAAACCCCACATCACCGTCACCCACAGAAGACCGACTGATCCGCAACATCTTTCGAGTGGAGAACCATTAGATCTGGTGGTACTGACATCAGAATGTCCTGATGCTAAATTGATCAAAAGAGCACCTCTTTTTCAAGAAATAAGAGTGCCACAGATATTAAAAGAAGAAACGCAGTTTTAAGATTACTGAATGAAATAAAATTATACTTTAATAAATTATGACGTAAATCATTAGTGTTGTCTATGATGTCAACTGTTACTGCATTTTGAAGCCTAAACATTTCCATCTTGTTCATTTTTGGAGGCTGAAGTGTCCATAAATCAAAGAAAAACATCATTCTCTCCACAGCTGTTGTTAAAGCAGAAATTTTCAATAGAGGCAGCATGTCATTTTTCACCAGGCTGCAAAGTTGGAGATTTAAAATGGGTGGACGTTGGGGGAACTGCAGGTTTTGTCTCTTCAGCGCTTGCTTCTTTTGGATTTCATGTGTTGGTTCTGATCTGTTTCTATATAAAATACCAGATGTTTATGCTGCATTTCGACTTTTCCAGTGAGAGAAAACTAAACACCATGGTATGAGTTTTCACAGGTGCGTACCTCTTGTGGGACATTTCACTGCTATGAATATGTTGAAATATCAGAATAAATAATCCTCATTTTAATCAGACTTAAACTGACTTAATCCTGGTTTACGTAAAACAAACAATTAAAATGATGTAACCAGAAAGATTATGAGAATTATATTTGTCTGTTGAGTCTATTACCCAGTTCTTATACAGTGGGACCTCGGGTTACGAGCAGCTCGGTATATGAGTAATTCGGTTTACGAGCCGCGATCCGAGCAAAATTTCTAGTTAGTTTCCGCTTCGCCTTTCTTACCCATAAACCACTCCCCCTTCTACCCAGAGCCGTTTCAAAGGCTTATCCCTTATGATGACACCTGCTTGGCTCACTTCCGTACGTATGTACAGTTAAGAAAGTGCAATTTTAGTTTTTTTTTTTAATGTGAAGGTGCCGAAAATGCAGCCAAAAAGGCAAAAACAGATGATTATCGTAAAATGTATCATATGTTCCTACGTAATGTTAAGGCTAAGTTTAAAGTTTAGAAAATTATTTTTTTTTTTTACAATTCATGCAGTTAAGAAAGAACAATTTTAGTTTTGTTTGAA
>VOQK01027348.1:0-10860 GCA_015052645.1 Benitochromis conjunctus
CCCGTAAAAAGGAAAAAAAAAAAAAAAAAAAAAAAGTAGTTTTACAATGTGAATCTGATGCTCAACTTAAAAAAAAAACAAACAAAAAAAACCCTGAGTATTTTATTTTAATGATTCATGCTGTGGTGGAAGGTAACTAAAGGTAACTAAATAAACACATTTTCATTGTGGTATTGTTATTTTTACATGAATAAGTCAAAAAATGCTCCTGCCAGTTTATTAGATTAAAAAGGGAAAATGCAGAGAAATGAGCTTGGGCTCGATTCTGAAAATTAAGTTAATCATTTAATATTTAATCATCGTATTTAATTCAACACAAAATTAATGCCAGTAAAAACTGCAACATCCCACGTTTTCTTCTCATACCTTTAACATCCAGGACCATGCCAGGGAAAGTATTGCTAGTGATGAGGCCTTTCATTTGGGCCGTCCAGGTTTGAACGGGCTGTCGGGTTTCTGTCCACAGAACCACCTTTGCTGCTGGCTCTATGTTGCCAACCACCTGCAGGCTCATGGTTGGGGACAACTACAGAATACACAAAGTATTATGTTGGGGAAAAAAAATGTATGACTGTGAGGTTTACATTTGCAGGATGTCACAAGCATTGTTACCTTGTTTTTAATCAGTCCATCCTGATAGAACCAGATGTCACTCAGTGGCTCCACCTCAGACGTCACCACCACTCGTCCTGATTTCAATTCCTCCACGCCACCCTGCACGGACAGGAAGTGACCCCGCTCTGTGTTCTTGATACGGAAAAAGTGGCGCTTCTGTAGAAGGCAAAACAGCACAATGTATTACTGTTATAGAATCTGTGGGTGGGCGAGGCAACTCAAAATCATTTATAAATGAATACAGCTGAAGGGAAAACAACTGGCTTCACTTGAAATGATGGCCATTGTTTTTTTTTTATAGAGGGAACAGCAGAATCATCACTCTCTCTGTTTTGGAGCAACTGGATACTGTTAACATCTCTGAGACTTATTAAAATGTCAGCCTGATTTACTAATAACACTAATGGTGACCTGGAACACCAAGATCAACACCTTCATTATCAAATTATTCTTCTTTAAGGATCCTAACGAGGGTTTTTCTATGGAGCCTTTCACTAAGTGCGTCAAGGCAAGGCTCTGAACTGGTGCTGACGACAAGAGTTTAGGTTTATAAACATGGTTTAATGTTATTAAAAGCTGGAAAAAAATTATCGTGTGATTTTCTTTTAATAATTAATAAAAACTCCAACTTTCAGAGATTCTCTTATTACACTGTAAAACACGTGTACCTCATGGTAGAAAGTCATTGTAAAGAATACTTGTTAACAAACCTGTCTGACTGGGTACATTGAGCCAATAGTATGAAGGGAGCTGAACTTTGGCCAGTTGGTGATTTCAATTGGTTCCAGTAGGAACTGGCGCCCCCTGTAGTTGCTGTGTTCACATATCACCCAACTACAAAGCAGGAAGACGACACGAAGCATTAATTATGACAACAGTATCCAGGCTCTGAGCAAGACATTTTCAGTTCACTGTTAGCTGATGAAGCCATTTGGTTGCATGCAAGTTACCAGCCGCTGTTGACTCTGAGCGACAGGATGTGGTTGTTGAAGCCCTCTTCGACCATACTCAGGATCTCTGTGTCTGTGGTTATCTCTCTGCCCTCCAGACACTCGAGCCCGAACAAAGAGATGGAGGGAACTGAGAACAACTGGAGAAAGAAAGACGGAGGATTCAGAAAGGCCATTACATAATCGAGAGCAATATAGTCCCTACACTACATGAGTGCATTTCTTACCAAGGGCACAGTTTTAATAGAATGAATGGAACAGTCAGGGGGGCAGCCCATGCTGGTTAAATTAGGGTAGTCTCCTTCAGATAAGACATACAAGTTCCCAGAGAACTGTTTGTTCTCATAGAGGACCCAGCTGAAACACACAGCGACAAATTATGTCTTTATGCTTTGCTTATTGACTTAAAAAAAAACAAAAAAAAAAACAAACCACACACGCACCAAATCATCACAACTTTAACTTTCACTCACTTTACTTCCTGCTTACTCACCTTCTTCCCGTCACTCTGCACGACTTGGTAACTAATTTTTCTGGCACTTCATCCTGTTTGCGGTTAAAGATGTAACACTCTCCCTGGAAGTCTGGCTCAGAGTACAATATTATCTGACAAGGAGGAATAGAAAAGGCAAGGTGAGGTGCATTTATATCTGTAATGTGCCAACAGCAAAATGAACAGGGAAAAACGTCAAGGTGCTTTAGGTTGATCAGAGTATTAGCTTTACGATATGCTCCATCTTTGAAAAAGGGTTTAAGCTAACAAACGAGGAATACAGTTCAATGTAACCTTTGCACATTGTTTTGGGACTGCTAGCAGGCAGGGGACAAAGAAAGGTGAAGAAAAACGAACTCTAGTGCAGTTTATAAGTTATACACTAAGCCTGTAGACCTTTGGACAGTGGAGCAAAGTGCAAAGTAACTGCTTCAATTCACTGAGGTTTGGACTGCATAGTCCTATGAAAGCTCCCCCCCCCCTGACTGTACTTACCTCATCCCTGGACCTTGAACTGTCATTTGGAGCCTAATAACAAGAAAAACAAAACAAACCAAACAACTGAAGAATTACATGTCTGCACGGTTGTTAGTTTGGCAGTTTTAAGATATGCCTCCCAGTGATTCTCACCAGTAAGATGGGCTGAACTGAACAGATGCGAGTGTCTTGAGAACCCCAGTCAGCACAGTTATTGTAGAAGCCTTTCTCTAGAATGTACTGGTGACCAGAAAAGTCCACATGCGAGTAAGCTATCCATCTGTGAGGAAGACGAACGAATACTCGATCAATAAGAGCGGAGAGACAACATTAAGAAGAGGGGGGGAATTAATGGAGAAATACTGGTGTCTTCTATAAACTTACGCCCCACTGATCACATCGATTGAGCGCGTGGAGGTTTTGTAGTCAAAGAGCTCAACGTCAGGGATGGCCTCCGTCACCTCGAAGGTCTTCTCCTCTTGCACTCCCTCTTGGTCTTCCTCTAGCTGCTCAAACATCACCATGGCAGGGTCTGTCAAGTCCTGCAAGAGACAAAAAACTGATTAATAATCTGTTTTTTAATTTTTATCCCGTTACTGATAATATAAATTATATTGGAGTCTCTTCATTTCTCTGGAGCCTGTTGTCAGGAGTTTGTTGTTGGTGTGGCAGTAATTTAGCTAAAGAGTACATAAACACATAAAAGCTCCGCAAATGAATAAAGTTAAAGTTTTTGTTTGTACTTTAAATTGGTGTTACGATTTGGACATCTGTCCTTTAAAGGAACTGTACATGCTCTAATGATTTAGCCATTAGAGGTTGTGGTCTTGCTCATTAAGAGGGACCATAATTCAGGTCAGAGATGAGACCAGAAACTATGCATTTTTCATCTTCTATGCAAAACTGTGTCTCTCCGGCTGAGTTTTGAGTGCATAAAGGACATTTTAATTGACTTTCTTTATGCTTAATATGCACCCAGCACAAGCCATGTGTAGATGTGTGGTTAGTCTGCTGCCAAAGTAAGACAATGTTGCAGTATTATGGAGGAGAGTGCCTTTACTGCAGGGCGAAACTACCCGATTCTGAGACACATATTAACAATTTCAAGTTACATGGCTCTCTTGCAATTTAATGTGCAGCTTTCTCTTACTGTGAGCCACAGTTGTTTTGTTTACAGACTTCAAAACATGAGAGGAACGAACAAATTTGAGCTTTTACGAAGTCATCGTAACTTACTGCTCGAATCACCCTAACAGAGCGCAGTTCTGCATCACAGCCTCCCCACACCCTCCAGTCATGATACTCTCCTTCCTCCAGCAGGTACTGGTGGCCTCGGAAACCCTCCTTCTCATAGCCCACCCAGCTACAGAAACAGAGAAAGGCACATTGTTTAAAAAATAAAATAAAAAGCAATGATGTGATGTTAAAACTTGCAAAATGCCTTTTTCGAAGATCACTGAATACAAACAGACGAGAACACCACTCACATTCCTCCCAGTACTTTAAGAGAGCCAACGCTATACATGAAGGTTGTTTGCTGCCTCTCTATTCTGGTCATAAAGTCTCTCATGTTGGTGGTTATGGTCCTTGATTTGCCAGTAAAGTAGGGCTTTTCATAGATCACCATCTGGAGCCAGAACGTCAGCTTTTAAGTTTCAGTAACCAAATTTAACAGCAGTTTGTGAACAGAAAAATTCTTATGTCTTTACCTTTGGCTCATTCAAATGTTCCACCTTTGGTTCCCCCTGTGATTTAAAAAGAAAAAAAATCAAAATGAAGTGCAAGTGATAAAGAAGGGAGATGGCAAGTGCTTCTAGAAGTGACACTTACTATTTTGAGTGGATGTAATGACCCCACGTAGGGCTGTTCCACCCCCCAGGCTGCTGGGTTGGTGTACCCCCCAACCTCCAGGACTCGTGGTACACCCTGGAAGAAAGGCTGTGCGAAGACGAGCCACCTGAGGAGCAGAAAAATAGATGTGAGTAAAAAAAACATTAAAGTAATCTCATTTGTCACATTGGATGAAATATAACACAAATGATCAATATCATATCAATTTTGACTTTACAAAGCTATTTTAATAAATCAACATTGCTCACAGCCCTGCGTTAATAATGATGGAATTGGCTTTGATGGGGAAACCAAAGATCCTGGCGTCATCCGAAGTATCTCGGAAGATGACTTTCTTTCCCTCGGCGTCCTCTTCAGGGAAAAGGCTGATTTCTGGAACGCTGTAGTCCTGAGGGAGGATAAAATGCTGCTGTCACATGGGAAACACATGACTTACAGATAAAAATCATAAGAAGGTGATTTTCACACCTCCAGCATGGACAAAAAAAAGTTGTCCACCTTCTATTAACCCTTTCACGCATAGTGGTCACTACAGCGGACAGCTTTTCAACAGCTGTTTTCCTGTATTTGTGTCAGTGTTGATGCTATATGTGCACATAAACCACTACATTGGACACTGATGTGTCGCTCCATACCCTGCCACCCGCTGGTCGTTTAATGTTGCTATAGATGTATGAAGCGTTTCATTATTAACACTGTCATGCATGAATTATGACAACCTCAATCAGGATTTTTATTCATCTTTTCATGCCTAAAGATGAATAAAAATACTTAAGAAAAAAATCCTGATTGAAGTTGTCATAATTGATGCATGACGGGGTTAAAGGAGCTTTTACACCGATTGGGTCTGGATCGTGAGAGATTTCTCTGCTGATGTCAGACAGACACATGCCCATCTACGAACCAATCACTGTCAAGTACTGGGAGACAAGCCACACAGGTGACATCATACAGGTATGACATGTTAAAACAAAAATAAATGTATGCAATAGATATGAATCTCGGGCTTTCTGATTAATAAAAACAGTAGAAAATAATTAAGTATTTATTATCATGCTTTGATGTTTGATTGTTTATGAAAAAACTAAACAGCTAGGATACATTTTTACTTGGTTTAAGTTCCATGTTTGAGACGAGTACATTTGTAATAGTAGCTGACTTTTCACACTTGCAGGCCCAGTCAAGCGTTGACACTTATTTGTGACACTAGATGGTGCCATTGAGCTAAGGAGCAAACAGCCACTCGCTAGATTGAAAACAAAACATTTGAGAAGTAATCAGCCGTTTATGCTGATATAATCTGCAACAAAATGCTCCACCGCACTCAGTTAGCTTTCAAATCCTAATTCAGGCTGTGTGGCAACAACCGGCAACAACAGAAGGAAAGACATTCTTCTTACCCTCACTGCTCTTCGTAGGGATCCGATGATGAACCTCCTGGCTGGATTGGTCTCCTTTTGCTCCTCATTTGTGTCTCCATTCTGTCCATTCTCTTGCTGCTCTTCTGGAGGGCTGAACGGGTAGGTAATCTCTATGTCACCCTCATCCAGAGCAATCTTCTCCCCTTTGAAGTTGGGCTTCTCATAGAGCACCCATCTAAAGGATTAAAAAGAAGACAAAAAAAAAAAAAGACAAAGGGCAGTGTAAGGTTACAGCCTGCTGCATATGACCTCTGTTTCTCCTGGGCATGGGTTTATGCACTTTTCATAGATATTTTAATTTGCATTTTATTATTGCAGCATCATTCGGATGTGTCAAAGCAATGGGGTTTCTCATTATTAGTGTAGAGACAGTATTTGTTATTACTCTCACTGATGCATGAGTTGAAGTGATGATTTTACCTAACTACAGTACTGCTCTGTTACTGACCAAAAGGCTTTTAGAGGCAGGGACATTAAAAACCTGACACTAGTCATTCACTACTGTACAACTTTGCTGTTAATGAACCCAAGGCACAACACGATACGGTATCAGAAGCTAAATGAAATTCTACTACTCTGTTACTTTTTAAGATTGCTTTTCCTTTGCAGCACTCTCTTAAATAGGACGCACACTTTCTCTTTCTTACAGGTGAAAGACTGCATGAACAAACAATCAAATGCACTGCTGACAATGAAGTATGTCAGGTGGTTTTACTACAAATACCTTTAAAATGGACCCATATGCAGTATGCTAGCAAATGCATTAAAATCCCAACACTTGAGCTGCTTCACAAAGATAATCTCTTTATAAAAGACAGATTTTTTTTTTTAAGTCAGAGGCTAATGGCCTACAAATGCCACTTAATTTGCATTCTTAAATTAGAGTATTAGCTGTGGTTTGGGTAGTGGCGCAGGAAGTGGTGTGTGAACTGACAGTATAATCATGTCATTGTAAGAAGCCGAGGAAGCATTAGTCTAGTGTTAGTACAGGCCGGAGCAGAACCAGCAGGGTTACTGCAGGTTCACAGAGCTGGCTGTGTTTGATAAAACATTCCACGTCTGAGGCAGGTGTGTGTTTAAGCTTGTGTTTGGGGCATGTTAACGATTGAAGGAATTTGCATGCCCACAGCGCATCAATAGCAGTCTTGTTTTTATAATGCTACCTGATTACATTCGGAGAGAGGGGCTTTATTTTGGAAAAAAACAATGACTCGCTATACATTTGACATTTAAAGAACACCACAAAACAAAACAATGTGCAGAGGTTACAACCCAGCTACCCTTAGGTGCCAAACTTGTGATGGTGGTATGAGGAAGATTTCTTTTGCAGCACAACTGGGCAGGAAAAGGCAAAATATTAAAGCTGGATCTCTTAGTGTATAATACTGCAAGTGAATTGCTCGTTTCCTGTTAATCACAGGAATCTTTGTTCTACCATGACATCTTGCCTAAGTTTTGGTTGTAAAGTAGAGTTTAAGTTATTTTAAGTACAATTTCTTTAAACTGAGAAGAAAAAAAAAGGGAGCGATGAGCTGGAGATATACGTAGTACGCTTGACAAAAGGAAGTCGTGCAGCTGATGACAGCAGTAAATTCTGCTCATTAAACAGTTCCTGTTTAAAAAAAGAAAAATCTAGTAAATGGTGAAAAACGTCTTATTTCCTTGTGGAAAGCCTTGTGTCACTTAATGCACATTTTTCCTTTAGATACTCACTGCAGAGTTATGCTATGACATGTTGTAAGTTAATGCTACTGTTTGCATTTGGTAAATAAAACTTTATAATAAAAAAAAAAAAGTCCAAAGTCATGAGCAACATAATAAAAAGTTAATAAAAAAAACAACAATACAAAATACATACATACAAGACAACAACATGTAGTATGTGTTACCGACAGCAATTGGATCCATATGCATTTGTTTTTGTTTTTGTTTTTATTAGGCGAGGAGGGGAAAATAAATAAAATGTACCAGCACTTACCCTCCTCTGACAACCCTGATGGAGATTGTTTCCTGCAGCTCCCAGGGTGTAGCATCAATGACATCACTGTGTACCTCAATCCTCTGGCCGCACATACCCGGTCGATCAAAAATATACATCTAGCCGGAAGGAAGACAAATGTTAGCATAAATTATCACTGTACACTTGGAAGATCAGATGTTTTAGACTGAAAGTCATATAATCAGACATTAAAAATATTTATGAATTATGTTGAGTACAAAATCAGTGTCAATATTACAGTAGCAGTCATTTAATACTACGCAAGCACCTGGGATGAAATTGCAGAAAAGACTGAATTACTGCAGGCTAGACTTTATCCTGTGCTGCAGAAGAGTCCTTTATATTGTCAAAGGAAAACAAAGCCAACGTGATCAAATGGCATCATCTCCAGTTTCATATTCAACCATAAGCTTTAGGCATTTAATACTAGAAGAGTAAAAAGCTGACTATATAGTATTGAGATTGCACACTTCTTGCAGTTTTTAATCCTGTAGATGTTATTGATATTCAGGAAATGCGACTATGCAACAAACATTTGCATATCAAAAGAGAAAACGGAGGTACAGATGTGCATAAATTGGTGTAGTGGTGAATATTCAGTAAATTCCATACATGTCCATATAACAAAAACCTGCCCAAGTCTAAAGCACAGACATGTTTGGGACATTCAGGTTTGAGGCCCTACAGCATGGGAGAGAACCTAAACCTAAACGTAAGCTCCTCCCCAATTATTAAGGATCATTTGTGGGTAACTTCAGTGAGAATATCGAAGAGCTTTCCAGCAACAAGCAGAAGCAGGTCTGAAATTAACACAAGGCCACAATGGAACAGGCAAAAGTGTAGCAGGTATGCAATTTAATTACCAATCAAAGCCAGACATTCCACTGAAGAGGTTTGGGAAGGTTTTTATTAGCAGCTGATAAAAATCTTATTGTTTAAGGACACAGTCAGCGTCTCCTACTGCAGAATAGTTATGAAATGATGTGTAGGCTCCTACATTACCAAGAAAAAGTCTTGTAACAACAACTTATTCCCCCTCAGGTAAACTAGCTAGGTGCTGTGTACTTAATGGTTAACAGACTAAGTTTCACAAGAAAGCTCTGCTTACTACCTCTGCTTTTAACAGCCATTTTTTAAATTACATTTCAATAAGCCAGCTGACATTTTAGCCACTTTCTAGTTCAAGATACTGGCAAAAGTGGCTGTCAGCTTACACGTGTTTCTCAAAGGCATGTGGGTGAAAACAAACTCTCACTGAAGAGTGAAGTTTGTGTGGGCAACTCACCTTTCCAGGACGAGGATTAAGCTTTCCATGTTCCTTCTCTTTCGTGAGCTATGGACAATTAGGAAAATTGTAAGGATTAAAGAGACATCACATGACATTAGCTTTTTTTTTTTTTCCCCTGACTTGTTGGAGGACAAGAAAACAGCCCTGGTAAGCCACGAGCATGTAAAATTTAGGCACGTTATTACGCCCAGGTTCTAAACATGCCATACAATCCAAACAGTGTTACTGTACTGTCACCTTGTTCAACAGGTTCCGAGGGTGTCCGAGAGATGACAGGAGAAGACTAGACACGACAAAGCAAGGACAGCTTGAACAAACAGGAATACATTCCTGTGCTGAACCTTTTAGACACTTCTGACTTGTAACTACAGCATGAGCTCACCTGATAAAGAAAATAAATGTGCTGTGCACCCAACAAATAATTAAATCGACTCTTTGTTTTGAATGTGTCTGAGTGGTTTTTGGGATGTTTAAAAGTGCAGGCTGCAATGTGGTCAAAGCCACTGCAAATGAGAGTTTTGGGTGACATTGGTGTGTGGTGATATCACTGAGGTATCACTTCATTGCTCGTCTGGGAGCTCTGCAGGAAACAGGTTACAAACCAGATCATGTTACTGACCAATGAGTGACTATAGCTGAAGCTAAGGTTTCAAGAGTCCCTGACCTAATTTACTCTGGAAGCATGTTTGCAATAACAATCATTAAAAATAATAAATAAAATTTTTTTTACTCATACTTAAGAAAAAACAAACAAACAAACAAACAACAACAAAAAAAACCAACTTAAAAACAAAATAGCATTTTCAGCGAAAGTGAGCCAAACGACTGTTGTCAGTACTTGCCTATTTAAAATGCACAGAAGGTAGTAATTCAACTCTAAGAACATATAAAAAAGCCAGTCACCTTTTTTTCTGTTCTTAAAGATTCAAAACTATTGAGAATTTTCCTTAAATTTATAGCTTTGCATTTTCACAACAAACTAAAGCCAGTAGTTCATACTGTTATCATAGATTAAAACATGACCATTGTCTGCATATCATAATACATTTTTGAGTTTTGACATAGCAGTAATCGAGAATCACTGATTAGGATTACACCTAAGGACGGGCAACTGTTATTGTGCCTCGGGCTAGTAGCAAGGCTGGGGTAGCACATTCAGTGCAGCACCTGCTTAAATAACAGATGGCGTTTTTTCTGCATGCCCTCTGCACACACGTTCTTTTCTTAACATCACTATAAACCTTGAGCCAAAATCATTTAAAGTCAGAAAGCTACATCGCTGATGGAGACTGCACAGTTTACTGCCTTCTTGATGCCCTGCAGAAACAAACTCACACAGACATGTTTTACCTTCTGTTCCTGTCCCTCCCTGCAGCGTGGGTACAAGCTCTGCTCTCCTATAAAATGAGTTACCACACATGGAATGTGCAGTTTCAGCAAATCACATATTTCAAAAAGTCTGACCATGTGATGGAAATAACTGACAACTGCAGGAAACGAAAAACTAGGGAAGAGAAGGGATAACGGCGGTCATCTTTTCTTCTTACACAGGTGTCTCCTTATGTGTTCCTGTCATAATTCATTTAATCAAGTATCAAGTTTAAAAAAAAAAAAAAAAAAAAAAAAAAAAAAAAAAAAAAAAAAAATAAAAAAAAATACCACAGCTATTTAAGAAGTTGAAATGACTGTATAAATATAGATGAGAAATAAAAAAATAAAATAAAATAAAAGGGTTTGCAGGATGAAATCTCCTTAATTCTTTGAGA
>VOQK01027350.1:7310-17641 GCA_015052645.1 Benitochromis conjunctus
GATATCATTGCACCATTATTTTTCCTTTATCTGCCCTTCTGCCTCCCTACAACCGCACATATTCATTTTTGTTTTTGGTTGTGCTAACAGTAGAAGTGCCTGGCTTAATGCCAACTTATGTCTCTTTCACTTTCAGCCTGAATCCATCATTGGAGCCAATCGATAAAAGAGGAACATCATCCATCTTTAAGGCAGGTACACACACAGGACAAGGGTATGATCTGAAATACAAAGTGGGCAGAGCAACAGTTAAATTTCACCTTAATACTTCAGCTAAAGCAACAGGGTCACAACTCTCAAATCTAATTTTCTACTTTAATGGAATGAAGAACTGCTCGAAGCATTTATAATGTGAAGAATGGCTGTGCGTTGTAGCTACAGTATTTAAAGGCTAAGCAGTAGAGGCACATTTGGCCCATTTATGGCAGAAAAATGGCCATGTTGTTCCTTTCCTACATTTTGTTTGCATTTGCAATTGCTTCATTAAAGTACAAAAAATGTTTTAATGAAACAAAGTAGTTTAATGAAACAAATGCATTAAAGTACACCCATTAAAGTACAGTTATAAATCTAAAGTACAGGGCAATTATACTTCAGTAATGTATTTCCACTCTGTTCAGAATGAAAAGTCGTAATGAAACCAATGTTGTACACTCAGCTGCTCCTCAGTGCTACCATGAACCACATAAATGAACTCATTATGCATTATGAGTTGCTCTAGGGAAACTGTGAGCCCTCGCTGAAACCCGTAGGGACGAGTAAAGAGAGAAAACTTTCTCAAACCACAAACATCTACACATCTACAACCCTAACTCCAAAAAGTGTGGCGCATGGTGTAAAATGTAAATGTAATGATTTGCAAATTTCATAAACCATATCAAATGTTTGACTTGAGAAAATGCACCACTTTAGGAAAAATATTAGCTCATGTTGAATTTGGTGTGAGCAACACATCTCAACGAAGTTGGATCAGGGACAATTTTATATCCACTGTGTAGCATCCCCTCTACCTTTAACAACAGTCTTTAAATGGAAACTGAGGAGACCAGTTGCTGGAGTTTGGTCTTCTTTGTCATATTTTTTATGATGTGCCAAATGTTTTTAGTTAGTTGAAGGTACATTTGTTTGTCAGTAGGTTGTTCCTTCTGCCTACAAATGGCCCATGTAGGCATATAGGAGTGTCTATGCTTTAAAAGAGTCTATATAAAGGAATTTTGACAGTAGTATGAGTCTCATCTAGTTCATCTATGACCATTTTTATATACCACTTTTAGTTACTTTTTACTTTGTTTTTGTTCAGTGTTTTTTTTGTCACATAGCTAACCCTAACCTTCTTTTAGGGTCAAGAAAAGCTTATATTTGGTGTTTAATGGAATCACTTCACATGTTATATATTTTTTAGGTTAACTGAGTGTATTTCATTTAATCTAAAATTGAAAACATCAGCCACATTTTACATGCACTTATTCACACAGCAGCTAGAGGTTGTTTAACTACGATATATAGATATAGACTGTAGTAATTAGAGTTTCACAATAATTTTTTTTCCTCGCTCTGTGGAAAAGACTGGGAATCATGCTTTAATGTATAAGATAACATCTGACTTAAATTCTGCTGAGCAGGCCTGTTATCTTTGGTTACACGAGTTTCTCCTTTCTTTATAACATCTAACACATGGAGAAGAGCAGACACGATGCTCGTCATTAACGAGTTGTCGTTAACACAATGTCGTTCATCACATTTTATTTTGAGAGCAATAAAAATGTCCAAACAAGTGTCAAATCTAATATAAAAATTAGATATAGAGAAACCTGGTAACACTTTATAGCACGACCCACGAATAAGGCGCAAGTACTCTATACTTATGTGCATTTTGTGCGCCACAAGTCAGGTTTTTGCAAGAAACAATGAAACAATTACACTGTAGCGCCCATGGCTAAGGCACAAGTACCCTGTAATTACGTGTAATTTCGTGTAACAAGTTTTATACAGTAAACAAGAAAATAATCAAATTATATGAAATTAAGTAATTTTAAGTATTGGATTATTTCATGGTAAATCCTGGAAAACAAACAATATTTCCCCATCTTACATCTTATGTACGCTGTACTTTCACCTTAGTCACTCCATGACATGACCTGCACCCCAGAAAGTACAGGGTACCTACAGTATAGTTGTTTCATTGTTTCCTGCAAAAACCTGACTTGTTGCCTGCAAATTGCATGTAAGCACAGGGTACTTGCACCTTATCCGCAGGTCATGTCTCAAAGTGTTACCAGAAACCTAAATGGAAAGTTTTGTTTTTGTCAACTCACTGAGGAACAGTTAAATCAAAAACTATTTGAAAAATACAACGAAACGCTGTTAGGTCCAAATTTTTGGCCCTTTGTTGTTAGCTTCCTTTGTTCTATGTTTGCACTTCTTCTAGAAACTGGTGTACTGATGGTGAGACATGGTGTGGTAACGTAGGACAATACAGAATAATCCTGAAGCCACGCAGGTCAGTCTTAGATCACTATCTGTATGGGATTAGTTCAAAAAGCACCTTGCATAGACAACAGCTTGTTTATTTTCTGATATATGAAAATTACCAGTTTTCTGTGTGATTCTCGTAGCAGAATCTTTCAAATTTCATTAAGTCAAATCTATCATTAATACAAAAAACCTACAATAACTTATTGAATGTGTAATTTTATGAACATATTGCACAAATTGCACAGAGGAAAAAAAAGGGCTGTAATTTGCAACTAATAACTTCTGTAGCCCATATACACTGATTCAATTTCTGTGGGGTGACCATAAAAAAAGGCAGATGCTTGCAAAGTAACTGAGACACATGAAGTGTCTTATCCCATTTCTTCATGCTGCTTTGTGTTCCCTGATTTAATTTTGATGACAAATGACTTTATAAATACACAAAACCTTTCATCGGTCGCTCTAAATTGAATTGCTTCTGTTTCAGTTTGCAACACTGGAGCAAGGCCATCCATCACTTCCCAAGAAAGTCTGGGAATGAAAAGCGCTAGAGGTAGACAGTCCCAGCAGCTCCATTCGTCCCCAGATTTACTCTGACAGTCTTAAACCTTCATACCTACACTCGGTCTCATCAATTCAGCTGGGAACGGTGCTGCTATTTCTCAATTTGCTTGTTCCATCACTCTATTTCAACCTTCATTCCTGGATCTATTCCTTGATTTCTTCTTGAGGCTAAAGGTTAGCACACTTGGTTGTTCAGAGACCTTCTGAAATGATCCATCATCCAGTTTAATCCACAGTTTTGCGTCTTCATATGCTGTGCACTTTGTATAAAAATGAGTTTGAACCTGAGCGTAAATGTTGTGTGGGGGGATGACAGAAATGACAACAGGAACTGTGACTGACGCAGCTTTCTGTCCTTAAAACACTAGAACTGACTGGTTTCTGTGATCCAGTAAGAGTGCACCTACTGCTACTGGTTGGATGTGGATGCCTGTCTCAGCCTTGGGAATGGTGGATGGTAAACCCCTTCACCAGTCCTGAGTGATGGGTAGGTTTTAAACTCTTTGTTGGCCTAGTTATAACTTACATGTATCTACATTTATCTATTTATGTCAAATTTACAAAAGTTGTCAAGGAAAATGCAAATTAGACATTATTTTTGGACTTCTGAGTCCTACACTGCAGAGAAAAGTTTAAGACCAAACTATACGTTAAATATGCATCTATATGCATCATCTTTTAAAGGTCAGGCAGGTGAGGCAATGCAGTCTGTCTCTCTCTGAACAAAGCTTTCAGCAGACCTCTTCCTTGAACTTTTCTTAACACACAGAGGTCATTCTCAATCTCTGATAACAAAAGTCAGCATTGGCCTTGAAGCTGACCTGCAAACGATGATGTACATGTCTAAACTTCTGTCTTTGTGCATCTTTGTATAAACTGTAGAAGACAGACAAAGATCTGAGAGGAAGGAAGAGAGAAATCATTTTGATTCCTAGAGAAGAAGAAAAATGACAAGGATAGTTTTGAAGATGCAAAGCGATATATATACTGTTATAATTCATATAGTCTGTTTGCAGTACATGCTCTGGACACTTGTTTAAATCTGGACTAATAAGAGGTTATCACATTTAAAGCTTTTGCATCTGCTACTATCATGCACTCAATCTACTTTCGCTCACATTTTCCCTTCATGTCGCCTTCTCTTGCAAAGTGCCTCATCCCACCTGTGTTATCAAAATCAATAAGTCATTCACAGTCCTGTTAAAATGACATAAGAACCTTGCTGACCACGATGAGACTTGAGCCCACTGTTAACCCACCCACTCAGCGCTCTGTCCATTTAATCAGCTTTGATCCAGTCAGCTGGGAGCACTTGGTTGTTTAGCACAGACTGTAAGGACTGTATGCTTTTTGCTGGTTCAGCAGAAAGTGCTAGTACTTTATCTTCTTTGTTTCTTCTTACTGTTCACTGTGCAGCTTAATTATATTCAAAGAGCGTGCACTTTTGTTCATCTGTTTGTATTTCAAAGAGATAGGAAGAAATGCGCTAAATTTGGTAAACCAAAAACATACATAGTAGCATAATTTCACCGTTGTTTCATCAAAATTATTATTTTATTATATTTCTTGTCCTAGTGTGATTGCTGAAATCAGGAATTTTCTTAATTTCTTAATGGTTTCTTAAAATGGCATTAAAATTTTTTGTTTGGTTTTGAAATGTGGGTGTGTGTGGTGGGGGTGGCAGTCGTGATGGAGGGGTGATTTTAGGCAGAAACAAGTCGTGAACGAAACAATGACTATTCTTTCTAATGTGATGCGGCAATTTGTGGCAAACTCATTAGTAGACAGAAGTTCATTTTAGACTCCCGGCAGTCACAAAGCAACATTAAATTCAGTAATCACTGTCTTCTCTCATTTGAACCTTTTCTAACCTGAACTTAAACACATTATAAATCTCTGCAAAGCCAAAATAAGCTGCAGTCAGACAATAATTCGGTGTCCTGCAGGTTTTAGATGTGTCCTTGATCCACCACAGCTGATTTAAATGGTTAAACGACCTCCTCAACATGTGAAGTTCTCCAGAGGCCTGCTAATGAACTAATCCTTTGATTCAGGTGTGCTGACCCAGGGTGTTATCTAAAACCTGCAGGACGCCGGCCCTCGAGGCCTGGAATTGGAGACCCCTGCAGTAGGGCCTTCACTGAAAGTGACTAATTTCATAATGGCATTAATATTTCCTATTTTAAAATCTAATAGAAGCTGTGATAAGACACATTGCCTTCTTTGATTGTACATGACGTTTTGGATCTTCTGTATAACTCGTTTTCATCTGAACTTCTTGTGTTGTCTATAAATCTGGTGACGCATTGATATTTGATTTAATGATTTATACATATGGGAATTAATGAAGGTGTAACTCTCCTACATGTTGAAAGAATTAATATCTTTTCGAGTTTATAAATAACTACAACATTGCTTTCTAAGTCATTTTTGGAGATATTTTTCAAGTGTGCAGTTCAGTGGATTCAGTCCACTGAACTGCATTTGAATCGAACTGCAGCATTTGAATCGAACTGCATTGTGTTATACTATATTTATAAGTTGTACTATTAGCTTTCTGCAGAGTGGACTCTCCAGCATACTCTCGTACAGTGTTTAATAAGAAAACCCCTTTGAATAATTGATATTCAATCTACTTTTAGCACCATTTTATTACCCGCACGTCTTATTATTCCTCTTACATTTGCATTACAATTACCACTACCACTGCATTTTTCTCCACATTTCCGACCATCCGACCGGCATTTCCTGACTGTGTTATCCCCTGCATATCTTTAATAGCAAATGTATCCTATTGCCACTGGTCATACCACTGCACCTCACTGTTTGTGCATGTGTTTGTGTTTGTGACTCCATGTGTCTGTGGTGGAATCAGCAGGATGTTAAATTACACTGGCTCAGCTGGTGTATACAGACACAGAGAATGGTTTATGACTATCCATACACACACACACACATATCCACTGAAGCACTCACATGCTTTGTGCACCAAAGTGTTTCATTAAAGCCCTGCCAGTAGAGCTGCTTGGGCACGATCTTCTGACAAGCCACAGGCCTAGGCTAAATTACAACGATGGCAGGGAACAAAGAGGGAGCACTGAAAGAGCGAGTTTCGTGAATTGATTCACAATAAAGGCTCATCCCTCTGTGCACTCTTTTTTTTTTTTTTAATTCATCTGGACCTTTGAGGGTCAGCTTTAGAAATGGGATATCAGCCAAACAACAAGCTTGAACTTTTAGGAATTGATAAGATTATAAAAGCTGAAGACAAAGCTTTTTTCTGTGAAAACTTTTCACGCAAATGTATCCACAAATTACACATGGATTAAATTAGCCACGAAACTGTGTTGATTGAACTCAATTCAGGGCTGCAACTTTTTTTTCCTAGCTTGAGTGATGTGATGTGGGGACAGAGAGATGATCTGCCCCTCAAGAGGGGTTTGGGTGCAATATCTGCAGTGCAGTTTGACTGAGCATCAACTCGTCACCATGACCTTTTCAGATTTGTAGCGACCACAGCTTTTCACAATGCACAAAACCTTAGAGTGCAGCACTATTCGCATTTGGGCTTTGAGTGTTTGTGTCAGTGTATTTGTAATTAGAATAAATGAATAAGTAGCAGCTCTGTGACAAAGTGTCATTTAACAGGAACAACACGTGTGAGCGTTTATTGGTCTCTGGTGTGAGTGGATTATATGTCTGGGTGTCCGTGCTATGCTGTCAGACCATCAGTTCTGTGAGTGTGACTGTCCATAGCATTTAATTTAGATATAAATAACTTAGCTCGGGGTTTGACAAGTAGAGGCAGTGTAAAGTTTCAGAAAGTTAATCTAAGTAAATATGATGTGACGAGTTTGTATAGGTGTATTAAAAGACAGAGATGTTTGGCTCTTTAGTTAATTAGTCTTCAATTACTTTTAATAACAAATGTTTTATTTATCAAGTCATCATTGCTGTTTAGTTCTACAGATGACTTGGTATGGAACCTTCTATCCACACTTCCAGGATATTTGCAGGAATGACAATTTTAGCATAATTTTCACGTCCATAAAGAAATTTCTAGTTAAAGCTGGCTCCAAATGCAAATCAACTTCAATGATTTAATATCTCCTACAAGGTGTCCTACAGGACAAATACCAAATTTAACAGCAGAAATAATCAGGTTTTTGACTTTGTAGCTAATCTATCTCTTCATAACAACTTTAAAAAGGAAAGCGGTATTTCAGTATGGCGGTTGATGGCTCAGGTGGCTAGGCTAGGTGGCTAGGCACCATATCTGCTAATTCAAGTCACTAACAGAACCTCTTGACCATAATTTTATTGCAGCATTTTAATGTAATTATCTCACTAATATGTTTTGCTTTGTGGTTAATTATACAACTAACATAGCCAAGAAGTCTGTAATCTAGTTTTAGAATCATCCATGCGCTTTATAGACGCAGCTTTCTAAGCTAGCTCGCAAACATTAGCCGAAATAATACTCCACCTTCATGTCTAAATATGTCTGACGCCCAAAATGTTTCACTTACTGAGGACATTTTAATTCATATAGCCAAAACGAAACAACAACAAAAAGGGTATTTGTACACTACTCAGTTGAGGGCTTTTGGTGTGTTATCTCACAATTACATCGTGACAAATTTTGTTGAAATAAATTAATAGTGACGAAAATCTTTAGGATAAAAAAATACACAATGTACAAGAACCTGCTTTCAGCTGCTTTCCATGTCAATAAATGAACCTACAGGATGCTATGTTTTTCCTTTTTTTGCCTTACTTTGGTAGTAGCCATCCATCATATACTACTTTCCAAAAGGCACTGTATGATATTCTCAGTGCAACATATGGGACATATTATCACAAATAATATAACAATAATAGCAAAAAGATAAAGTCACAATTGTAGTCCTCTGTTTAGTGATTAATTTCAGACAGTCATGGCCACTTCTTGCTTTAAAAAAACAAGATGGTGATGGCCATGAAGCTAAAGTTGAAGACAGTACACAAATCAACGTGTGACACTACTGTGGCTACATTTATCTCTTATTTAAGTCTATTATTAAATTACCATGACAACTTGTTCCAGTTGTTCCTGATTTCCAGGGAATGAATTCTAACTTGTGCGATCACCCGACTTTTTGTATAGTATCACACTTCTTATCACACAAAGCATTAGCTAAACCATCATTAGATTTTATAGTCCTTGTCATTCTTTACACAAACATATTAGTCTGTTAACTTTTTGGCTTCTTAAATATGTTTGGGTGCCCCAGTGAGAAACATGGGTAAAATTGCCATTGCCACTTGTCTATCTTATGATGTAGAGGACTCTGTGGTGTTTGACACTAATTCTTTTGTCTGCCACTATTTTACTTGAAGCAAAGTTTGTGACAGGAATTTTATTATATGTATGGCCTTGACAGTCTCCGAGCCTTCTTCGTCTCTGGGCTTCGATCCCTCTTGCAAGCCCCAGGGATGCTGATGCTCACAGTAATGAGCCAACACATCACCAAGTTTAGTGGCAGATTTAACTCCAGGACAGGGAGCTAACTTTAAAATGACTGAGTCAACACTTTTTTGCACTGTTAATAACACTGCCACAAGAAACCATACCTACTGTACATCATCTGCACTCCTGCTGTGGCCCATTCAGATTTGGCCATTTGATCATGTTGAGTTAAACACCGCACATGAAGATAATGATTCTGATTATTTATTTATTTTATTTTTTTACATCTGGTGAGCTAGATGATTGAAACTAGAGGTAGATGGTGCTAGATGATGAACACACGAACATGGCAGTGTTTTTTCCTACCTGTATATTTCTGTCTATATATGGAAACTACACCCTCAATGGCTACTTTATACGCTTCAATCTACAAATCACATAGGCTCGCCAACTGAACCACACAATATTGGAAAATGTTGATTTCTGCTGTAATATTTGAATAATAGGGTCTTCCAGGAGAGAGAATGACAGCTACGCTCTCTCATCGGCACAGCTTCACCCATTTAACCTGCCATGCATGTCTTTGGACCGTGGGAGGAGTATTTTGAGAAAACTCCAGTACATGGAGAAAATAGAAATTATACACAGAAAAGCCCCTGTTACTTAGGGGCGCTCAAAGGTGCGATCAGTCATTTTTTCAGATTAGAATATAATATAAAGAATATTTTACTTATGAATATACATTGATTAATGTGTATTCAAATATTTCAGCAAACTAATGCATTATTTTTTAATGAATTCATTCACTTAGGGCACCAGTTTGTGGAAGCTCCCATGTTGCCCCGCCACCGTGAACATGGTGGTTTTTGTCTAATCACATTTTATGTGTGTGGCTAGAGACTGGCCAAATACTTTGTATGCAGAAGGTGGAGGAGAAGAGTACTCTTAGGCATTTGCCTGCTGTGCAAGTAAATTTTCATCTGTTTCTAAACCTTCTGACTCAAGAGATGAAGGCTCATAGCTGTGTAGTATCATCTGACAAGGGGTCCTTTTTAACAAAGAAGTGAAAAGGCAACGGAAAGAGACCAAAACAACCAGCATCTAGATAAAATGTCATCCTTTTCCGCTTCACCTGAAGCCTCATCTCCTGAACTGAAGTCAGGGCTCTAACACATGAAATTGTGCATCGACATGCTTATTTATTCCTGATATAATCGCAATTACTTATTGCAAGCAGATTAGATAAAACAGTTTACTGTTTTCTTTTCTTAATTGTACAGTAAAGAAATTGTTTTTCTAAACTGACTAACTTTATCATGCTAATGACATATTAAATTTTCTTTTTTATATCACTCGAGGAAAAAAGCAAACAATTTAGAGCCATTAAATTCTTTTTTAAAAATCCAGATGCTTAGATAGTGGACAAACCTTAATTTCTTGGTATGTAAAAGCTCTAAAAGAGGGATCAGCTGTTTCCATTAATAATTTTCTTTAAGAAAAGAACACATCTTCTTTAACAAATTGATCATCCCTCTGCAGGTTGTGTCATCCTTAGTTGACTGAAGTGAAGCGGCACTTTTTAGTGACAGAAACGTAATGAGAGCTAATATAGACTGACTGTGAAATAGATGGGCTTCCACCTCTGGACTGTGTTAGACAAATCAAGGACAACTGCTCCTGCATGTAGTGACTACATGCAGGAGCAGTGAATGAACACAGAAAATGCTGTTGTATTATTACTTTAGTGAAAATTTATCTGGATTACACTTGCCTCTAAGCTGTGTAATGAATTCATACTGTAACAATGTACTAATTTATAAAAGCAGCAGGGAACAGAAATGTA
>VOQK01027351.1:5976-18486 GCA_015052645.1 Benitochromis conjunctus
TGTGTGTTGGGGGTTGGTGGGGGGGGGGGTGGGGGGGGGGGGGGGGGGGTTATTGTATTTAGCATTTATTGTGCATTCTACTTGCTAAAAATCTGATGCAGAAAATGATAAAGTCCTGCCATTTAAAAAATAAATTTTCATGATGCCTTCTTATTGAAATACAGTTTCCTCAGCATGTGTTTGACAGACATAAAATTGTGATTCATCTTCAGAAGACTTGATGGAAAAAGAGTCTGACTTCTGTTTCTTTTCACATGTTTTCACATGACATCATTGCAAACCTGTAGAACGATATCCCCCGCCTGTGATATGTACAAGAACAGGAATGTTATCACCCCGAGCAGCATTTATGAAAACCAGTCGTAATGTCTTCTGCAGCCACCATGGGGCGCAAAGCTAATGGAAGTTCATTCACTCATACACATATATAAAAGCCTGTTTTTGCTTTGATTGGGGTTTATATAAATGTAACCGAGGTTGTGCACACTAAACAAGCAGGATACAGCAAAAAACCAAAATGTTATGTTTGCATTCTATTTTTTATTTATTTTTTTATTTATTTTTTGCTGAATAATGTTTCTGAACATGAACGCATGGCACTGCAATGTTTTGTTTTTTTTATTCAAAAATGAAAAATAAAAATTTTAATCCAAATTGATTATTGGTTGGTCCTGTCAGAGAAGAGTTAATACTTGCTTTGTTGTTTTGTTTTGTTGTTTATCTTGTTAAGTCAGCCAGGAAGAACAGTCAGACCATTTTCTATAAATAAAGGGACTGGTATAGGACCAGCATGCACTGGGGTGGGCCTATGGGTTTTTTACCAGAGCAGGAGAAGCAGCAGGAAAGTTGTACAAATTCAATATTGTGTTGCACTTTGCTTGCCATCTTGTTACTAACATGCTGAAATACATCTGTTTGCTTCTCTTTCATTTGTTTCATACCTGTGGGATTTAATGATTATTAGGTTTGGCCCATTCAACATTGACATATATTTCCTTCATGGCTCGTAAAGATGCAGATTATATCTCAGAGCTCAACTCTGCAGCAGAGAATATGTAAATCGTATCACTGCTGTTAGTTTATTTGGAGAGTTTGAGGAAGTCACATTTTAGCCATTACATTCGCGCAACAGTATACAAGCAATGAAATGTGAAAAGAAACAGAAGTCTAATTCAAAGTTTTCTGAAGAAATAAACTTACACTTCATTTTAAAAAGCTGGTTTGAGTCACAGTGATAAAAGGTGTGACTTTCTTTTTGAAAACAATACCATGCAGATACTTGGTAGACAACATTTTTATGATAAATATTTAGCAAGAGTGACTGATAATCTAGATCATCTACATTACATTATATGCATTTTTGTTTCAAAGTGCATAAGACCAACAGTCATACAAACAACAGGGTTTTCGTAGGACTCTTTGCAGCTCTGTGAAAAACTAAATACACTCTTACAGCGTTCACAAGAACTAACCACAGCAATGAACATTTACCAAAGAGAAGTCTGACTCTTTGTCGTTTCATATTTCAGTGCTTGTATAGTGTTATGTGAATGTATTAATATCTGAAATGTGCTACTTCCTCAAAGGAAACTGACACCAGCGATGCTCTCCCAGTTTATATGTCCTGTGCTGCAGAGCTGAGCTCTAAGTAATAATCTGCATCGTGGTGAACCATGGAAGAAATTTATGCCAATGTTGAATACCCCAAACATTACAATTCTGAACCTTTATCAGGTCACACAGGTAAGAAAGACGTGACAGAAAAGAAAATGTATTTTAACATCTGTTATTACTGTTGTGCAGCTTGAACGTTTCTGTGTTTTTTTCTATTGTAAGGAACGACAGGCTCTGAGAGGAGTTTCCATGTAGGTGTTATTATCTGTCTGGGAATGCTGAGTGTTTTCCTGCTGACTGGACTCATCACCCTCGGTGTTTACTGTGAGTTTGGTTCTTCATAAATGATCACTCAAACATTCATACAACATACAAAAAGAGAAAAAAATGTAGCATGGCATCAGACCATTCTAAAACAAATCTGACAAATCATACAAGCTTTGAACTTAATTAGTCTCACTAATCCAAAACATTTAAAGACCACAAAAACAATAGTTTCTTATTCACAGTAGATTCATTTTTTGCTCCCATTTTTTCAAAGATACATACAGGATACGACACAGCATACAGACGAGGACTAAATTATTAGCTTATTAGAGAGGCATGCAACCCAAAGAATATGTTCAGACAGAGAAACACAGAGGCGGGAGTATTATGCATCACTGCATCTCTGACTGGGAATCTTGTCAGGTGAAAGGAATCATGAAGAAAATAGGATATGTAAAGATTTTCAGAGAAAACCTCAAGCAGTCAGAAACACAAAGTCTGGGTCGTGACTTTGTCTTTGAACACGACAACAATCCCAAACATGCATCGCTCCCAGTGAAGAACAACCGCCAAACAACCAAAGTGCACGTTAGTGACTGGCCTGCACAATGACCTGACTTGAATCCCACTGAAAATATGTTGTGAACTGAAGACCAAGGTCCATCCCAGAAGACCATCAAATCTGGAGGAGCTTGAGAGATTTGCCTAAGAAGAATCAGCTGGGATTAGTCAGGAGACGTGCAAGTGTTCAATAGGCTGTTATTCAGCAAGAAGAATTGATTATTGAAACACAATTGATTATGGTGCCAGGGGGGCTAATCATTTGGGAAATTGGTCAATTTAGTTGTTTGCAAAATAATTTTGTTTCTGTTTGCAAAGTAGAATAATGTCAGCAGGATGTTTTGAAATCATTCATTTTGATTTATTTCAGATCATGTCTCAGCTACAAATCTCTCTGCCGTAACTAACAAACTCTCCTCCATGACTGAGGACAGAGACCTGCTGCAAGCCAACCTCACTGAAACCACCAAAGAGCTGGAGAACCTTCAGAGTTTGTCCAAACGGAGTGAGTCCTTGCATTTGCTGTTGAGAGTTAGTTGTTTTGTTTCTTTGTGTTTTGTTGAAAAATTCAGTAATAAAGTCAGAGTCTGGTGATGATAAAATTATGTCTCATTTCAAATTAAGGTGCTACACTAAATTACATTGACTATTTTTTTCCTATCACTTGCGTGTTCCAGACAGCCAGTGTAGTCTATATTGTGTGCACTGGTTTAAAAGGCACTTAAGGTTATTGTTGTGAAGTTTCAAGATGACCCATTAAATTGTGGGTAATATGAAGTTTTTACAGATTTTAATATTTGATGCGACCTTAACCAGATAGCAAACAGATAGACCAGGGGTCTCAAACTCGCCGCCTGGGGCCCACGTCAGCCCTACTTGTGCATATTCACGTGAAGAAAAATAACGCAATTTGGCCCTTGTAGTTACTTTTTTTTTTGTTAGGGAGGATTTGTTTGTTGTTTAGTTCAATGTTAAAATAAGTTATTTAAAAGGCAAAAAATGCGTTAATAGGATGGTAATATGAGCAGGAAGGAGAAACATGTTGAGGGATTGGTTGTGTTAGTTCAGTGAGAGAGTTATTTGTAAAGAAAACCGTTTTCACTAGCAGTCAATGAATGTGTAATGTGTACACTTATGTCTGCATTTTTATTTTGTCAAATACAAACAAAATTATAGCAGAAGTTGCCGCAACATGTCTGGCCAGAAAGAGATGTTCATTCGGTAGTTCAATGAAAGGCTTCAGTTAGTTAAGAGTGAGGGGAAAACTTGCGTTCACAGTAGCAGTTTTGTCTTTAAAAAAATAAATAAAGAAAAATAAAAAGACAAACAAAACACTACATGAAATATTAGTGGGTGTTTTCTTATTTGTTTGTTTGTTTTTGTACTACTTGAACACTAAAGTGGCTCTCCAATGAGATGAGAGTGCCAGGAGTGGCCCACAGCCCATTTAAGTTTGAGACCCCTGACGTAGCAAACAAACCAAACCAATTAAACGCCTCCTCCCTTATGGGGGAGAACGAAAGCTGTCAGCTGAACTGTAGCTAGAAGTAAAAGTTGGAACTTTTGACTACTATAATAAAATCCTGGGTCCTAACAAGAACAAGATATTTGTCATTTGCATTTCCTAGCTCTCTACCTAACTGCTAACTGGGATGTCGGGCTACGTTTGCATTTTTGTAACCGCTTATCCATTTTGGGGCTGAAGGGTGAAGGGCAGGACTCTATCTTAGCTTTTACAGGGGAACACCCTAAACAAGTTCCCAGTCTATCAAAGACTTTACATAGCTGGACACACCAGCATTAAATGTTACATCTGTACAGACAACAAATTTAGAATCACAAACAAAACTAGAATATATGCCTTTGGGCAGAGACAGAAAGGACCCAGCAGAACCCAGAAACTTACTGTAGTTTAGTGTGTTGACCACTGTACCACCTCGGTCTAAATACTGTAAATAAATGAATCTAAATACTGTATTTGCTTATTTCTTGCTCAGGGGTGGGTAACTACAATAAAGCTTTTGTGAGCACTGTCCCCTGGTGATAACTATTTAATTACATTTGATTTACACAATTTTTTTTGCTACTGCTGAAGAATGTTTAAATAAAATACCAACTCAGCTATGAACTAATGATTACATCCACTTTCAGTGAAGCACATATTAAAATCGATTTTAAAAAATTATCACTGAGGAAACATTGTAATATCAATGACATAATGTCTTTGTGTGTCTTTTATTTGGCCTATTTACAGAGTGACATCACTAGCTTTACCAAAAGGTAACAAAATACTTGCCGTGTGTCAGGCCTGTTGCTCCATAATGCCTCTTGTTCAATGTTTTTTGCAGAGAAAGTGTGTCCTGACGGATGGAGCATGTTCAATCACAGCTGTTATCTATTATCTCAGAAGCTTGGTTCCTGGGATGAAGGTAGAGAGGAGTGCAGAGGCAAAGGAGCAGATCTGTTGGTGATAGAAAGCCTTGAGGAGCAGGTACAGCATAACCAGTATGCATGTGTGTCACTGTGTTTGTAAATAGTTATTCAAAATCACACTCTTCAAAATGCTTTAGATCAATTACTTTACTCACTCTTTTAAATAATAAATATTTTACAGACATTTATATCTACTTACATTAAGGAATGTGCTTGGATTGGTTTGAATGACAAAGAAGAGGAAGGAAACTGGAAATGGGTTGATGGAACTCCACTGACTCTAAAGTAAGTCTTCACTTTGGGTAAAGGGAAGTAACCCAGAAGTATCTGCATATTTAATAAAATAAATGCTGTTTGAATTTTCCAAATTCTTAGGAAATGCTCCTTTTTTTTGCCTCCATTAGCATAAGATTCACTGGGAGCATTTTTATGAAAAGGATAGAGACTGTCGTGTAGAGGTGCAAGGGGGGTCCACGGTGTCCAAAATTTGCAGTGCTCTCGATTGCGACTCGGGGTCAGGCTTGACACACCAGGGGAGGGATCCAAAACCTGTGCACAGAGAGACAGGAAGGTCATGCAATCCACAACGAACGGTCAACAAAAAGTTAGCCAGGGTTTCACCACCGGTTGCAGTGCAACGATCCAGCGATGACAGAATCTCCACCGCAGCCTCACCAGCCAGGCAATCAGGAACAGGTGGATTTAAGAGCGAGAGGTGTAATTAGTCTGCCCAAGATCCTGAGGCAACAAAAAGCAAACACTGGGTAGGCAAGAGAGATAAGAGGATAACCAAAGCCCCTGACCGAGACAGACCATCCAAATATTGATGAAAAGGATCAGCAGACCTGAGAAAGTGTGGAGAGCCACAAGTGCCAAAATGAGTTAAATGAGTACATCCTTAAATAATTTATTAAATGTTTAATTAATTGGATAAAATTTGAAATAATGGATAAATAACTGATTAGATGTTTTAAATGAAGTTAATTGATACTTAACTAATTAATTATTTTATGACATATTTAAACTATTTTGGCACTCACGGCTCTCCATAGAGCAGCTGAAGGAGAATCCTTATGATTTTGACATACAGGATAACTCTGCATAAAACAGCAGTTTAGGAAATCATGGTGGTGAAGTCATATGCACGATTTCTAGTCATTTCCTGGACACTGTAGTTTCAACATGGCAGACATCCAGTGACTTTGTTAAGAAGACACTGCTCTTCTGTTTTCCAAATAATATAATATGATCAGGAAGGAAAACTGGTTAGGAAAAGTTCCTAGCATGTACTTTTGGATCGTACACTTTGATTGAATTTATTACTTTTACTGAATTTCCAGCAGGCATAGTTGCATGCAGAAATAAGCTCACTGGTGGGCTGAGCTGTCAGTGGGTTTAGTCAAACGAGAGAGAGAGAAAGAAAAAGGGTTTAGGATACTGCTGACTCCTTGTCAAAAGTCTTTTGTCAAATATAATAATTCTCTTGTTCACTGACTTGTCAGGAACTGGAGGGTAGAACAACCGGATAATGGTGGTGGAGACCCAAAGTGGGGTGAAGAGGACTGCGTTCATGTAGAAACGGATGCGTCATGGAATGATCGTTCATGTTCAGCTTCTCTGAAGTGGATCTGTGAAAAACATACAATGCCACTATTCAGTATCATTTCCTGAATTCACTGACCGCTGCCTGAAATGCATTTACTAATTTAGCTGTCACTTTTTTTTCCTGCTGTAGCTAAAAATGTGCAAACTTTTTAGATCTAAAGTTATATTTATGTCAGTAGAAATGCATTATTATGCAAGCTTGTGCTTTTGCATCCACCTGTATTATTGATCTGTGTATTGCCTCTAGCCTGTTTCACTGTTGGTTAGCACCCTCAGCAGTCATATGAAAGGAGCTTTAGAAATCATATGCTGTAAAATGCACATTGGTTTTGCATGTTGTGCACTTTGAAAGTGGTCTCTTGAATTAAAACACCTTAATAAATACATTGCCTATGAAAGCATGATCAGCTATGTAACCAAACAAAATAAATGCTATACACACACATACAGAGGTTGAGCGCTGAAAAACGGAGAAGCCAGGTTTAGATGGTGTTTGTTAGCAGTGTGAATGGTCTGCTCATGTCTCCAGCCTGTTAATGGTGGCGGAGAGCCACAGTGAGCTGAAGAGGACTGCGTTCTTATTAGAACAGATGAAAACACTTTGTGGAATGATCTTTCATACAAGACTTCGCTCAAGGGGTTCTGTGAAAGAATACTGTAATACACAATATGTGTACACACATTTTACAAGTTTAGGTATTTTATTATCCATTTTTTCAGATTTATTCCTTTCTGAATAAGTGTTTATCTTTAGTTAAAGTGCTGCAAAACTGAGATGTGCCTATAGCTATATACTGTTAATTGCTATAGATAGATGGAAAAAAAAAATCCAAAAGAAACAAAATTCAGGAAAATATAAACCGAGGTACCCATGCTCATAACTTTTCTGATATATCTAGCGGGAACAAACAGGACTACAGGAGACTCCTTAGATAGGAAATTGAAAAAAGAGTTATTAGTTATGCTGATGTATGACAAAATCAAAAATGTTGAGACCATAAAGGGGATATAGTCCTGCCTCCTTTATGTTCTCCCTGAAAGCAAGAATTTACAGCACAGTGTGCCTCTCTCTCTGCTGATACGAGTGAATGGAGCTCGCCCACCAGTCTCTGTCTCCCGCTTTCTCCAGGGGCAGATCTAGAGAAAGTTTCTTAGGGTGGCATGGAAATCAAATATGGTGGCAAAATCAAAGTCAAGTTTTTACACATGCTGGTGTTACATCCTGTAATATGCATGCAAAAGTACCACATGATGTGCTATCAGTGAAAGCTGCAGCTGTTTTACTGATAAAGTTGAAGACAAAAAAGTCAAAGGGATTAATCATTCATGTAACTATGTCTCTATGTATCAGTTTAATGTTTCAGAAAGCTGCTGATCTCAGACCTGCACAGCTTCTGTGTTAAACACTGAATGCACTCAGCTGCATGAAGAGGACATGAGATTTTCTCTGGAACAATTACATAAAATCTGATGAAGGTCAAAGGTCATCACTTTTATGTTGATTCTTATCATTCTTACTGTCATTCATACCAGAGTAACCAGACAGGATAATATATATTTAAATACATAACTTTCTACAGGACTGAATATAATATCTTTATGTAAAAGTCCAGAGCCTCTGAGGATTATCCAGGTATTTATAACATTACACAAAGCAAAGGTCTCCATCACAGTGTTCATGAAATGCTCCATCTTCTGGGGTGGGCCTATGGTGCAGGTCTGAAGATTTCCCTGTAAGGGGGCTGCTGGTGAAGATTATGAGTCCTGCTTGATCCTTGTGATGAGCTTCAGTCTTCTGGATGTTTCTGAAAGGATGCCTCTCTCAGTGGGTCACCAGAACATCTGGCACAGGACAGCTGTGATGGAAGAAAGGGAAGAAGTTTCTCCAAACCTCTGGACCCAGGAAACCCAGCTCTCCCTCACTAGTTTCCCCAGAGGGTGGGTGTAGCTGTTGATAATAATGTGGACCTCATTATTAAATGAAAAGAACAAATTACACCAGTCTCGGTAAACACATCAGCAGGTAAACTACCTCAGTCAGTGAGCCATCATTTGTGAGCCGCAGTCAAGATAGGCGCCTCTTATCCGCCGCATAAATTTTCTTCCGCTTCTACACTATTCTTTACGGCAGCGCCTTTTCTGCAAACATACACCCCCACACACATACACCCCCACACCCCCACGCAGACCGCGAAGGCCGGGTCCTTCGAAGGCTGCGGCCGAGGTTTTCGGACACAGCTACACATACGCGGCCGCACTCTCACGTACACACGTGCGCACACATTGCATTGGGACAGCCTGGTTGCATCATATTCAAAAATTCATTAAAAATCAGCAGAAAAGTTACAAAACTCAGTTCAAAATAAGCACTTAATGCAGATGTTGTGATGCTGTGATGTTGTGTTGTAATTTTTCCCCAACTGTGTTTTAACTGAACTAGTTTGAAGCACACTGTAATTTCTGTTTATTTCATTTAAATAGAAAAAAAAGAATTTTAATGCAATTTGGTTGATTTTTTTACATAATAATTGTTTTTCAATATGTTCCATGCAGTTAGCCCCACAGTCCCCACCCCCAGTAAGTCTGTGCAACAATAATGAAAAAATGTCAGATTATCTGATTATTTTTGTTGACTGGCCAGAAAGATCAGAAAGGCGTCATATAATCCTCAGTCCATTTCCACGAACTTTTTGACAGTGTAAATACGAACACGATCCTTTAAGAGCACCTGGGTAGTTATCCGATTCATTAAGTGGCTTTTCTTTTGGTAGATGGCGACTTTATTGTGAAAGTCACAACCGGATGTGCTCTAAATCATTTCTGGGTTTAACAATTGTGAGGCAACATGGCGAATGCCGGCGGAGTGACTGTGGATGGAGACATGATGCGATACGCTGAGTACTCTCCAAAAACCAGTGTTAGGAGTGACGCGGAGATAGACAGGCAGCTCGTAAGTCCCCGTTACAAACACGTAGGACCGTTGTGTCTGTCAAACTAAACCGAGGTGGTTAAAAAGCGGCTGACGCTTGTGTTAAGTAACCTCAATGACCGCTAACGGCACGTCGCTCTATTGCATCAGGTACAGAAGCTAGCAAACTAACCTGAGTAAAGTAAGCTTAGAGGGATGTCTCATAGACGCTAGCTTTCAAGGCTAATTGGTGCAATCTTCATTTTCTCAGGGTTAAACAGCAGTAGATGGGGAATCGTAACCTGGTTAGCCATAACTAGCTACATGTGGGTTACATGTATGACACCAAGGAACAGAGACGTTTGTATGTCGACGGGTTAACACATCGACATACAAACGTCCAGTGTTACAGAACCTCTTTTAGATGCCATTAATATTTATTTCGAGGTTTAAAAAAAATACAATGCAAAATATTATGAGGTTTAAACAAGTCATGAATATGGAGAAGCTCACGTTACATTACTATGACCATTTCTAAAAATCTTATTGGGGAAATCAGAGCGATCACCATGATGAATATTGGGTATAATGGTGAAGAGAAATTTGTGCCTTCAAAAGAGTTTATTTGGATTTGGTACATAGTGTCATACCTATTTATTTATTTTGATAAGAAGGCTTTAATATCTGTATAACCATTTACTTTCACATTCATTTGGAGTGTTGGGGGGGGGGACACAAAAACACGTTCCTTGGATGTGAGAAGCTGTAAACAACAATCTGCAAAACTGGTTTCTACAGGCCTCCAAGTCTGTTTTTAGAAATCAGAGATCCCAATATTTTGGGCTTGAAGCATCTGAAATTCTATGTTAACTTTAGGAATAGATTAGATTAGATTAGAAGATACTTTATTGATCCCCTAAGGGAAATTCTTAAATACGGACCTCAAGGTGAGTAGTTAGAGCTATAGTGCTAGACATTCACTTTAAAACGTTGAAGGGCCTAGCTGAAGTGGTTTTCTAGATAACAGAATTTTAAAATGGCCAAAATGATGCAAGAAAAGCGACATTTTGGCCTAATTTCTCTGTAGAAACATGACTAAAAGCCCGAGTCAGCTTTGAAGCTATAGATCATGGGAGTGGACAGGGATAACAAAGGAAAAGGCTGTTTGCTTTAAATCACTGTAAACATGATCAGCAGACACACAAGTCAATAAAGTTTAACTTTAAATAGTGAAGTTACTCAGGTAGCTGTGCTGAATGACCTGTCTGACCCAGTGTGCTAACAGCTGGATGTTTCGTTTTGGTGACAGGGGCGGACATTAATTGCAGTCGGTCTGGGTGTGGCAGCAGCAGGGTTTGCAGGTAATAATGGTTTGATTTAAAACCAGATACACTAACTGTGCAGATTTCTAAAAATCTTTGACTTTCTCTACTTTGAAAGCTTTTTCTTGTGCACATCTTGTGTTTAACCTACAGGCCGGTATGCATTCCACCTTTGGAAGCCTCTTGGCCAAGTCTTTTCTGAAACTGTGAAGAAGATGCCTGCATCAGTAAGTAAATGACAAACATCCTGCACATTCACTGTGATGAATGCAAGAATTGGCAACACAGAGAGTGACGTGGTGAATTGAACCTGGACTATAAAAAAATAGATGTGAATAATCATGTAATAAAGAGAACACTGTTTTTAGGTTTCATAACCTTTTATGCATTTTTTTGCCTTCATGTGCACTTATGCATGGATTCTATGTGCCGTTTTTTAAATGTCCAGCGTTGTATGTGTTGCCCTCAGTGTTACACACATTTAAAAAGTATGTTTGAAATGTACTCTTACTCAGAATATTAACCTTTTTAAAGAAAGCTAGAGTGTGACTGTTTCTTCAGCCTGTCGTTAGAGGAATGATCTAAGAAAAAGTTATTTGGCATACATAAATAAAGGTCTAATACTGTGGCGTCTCCTCAGACTTTTTCGTCATACTACAAAGGAGGTTTTGAGCAGAAGATGTCTAAACGAGAGGCCAGCCTCATTCTGGGCATCAGGTAATGGATCGTCTTGGTCAAAGTAATCTTGGTCGTCTAAAATGTGGCATATTTTTATCAATTATAATTGATCACATGGATGTGTATTGTGTTACATCCAGCCCAGTCGGCACTAAAGCCAAGGTACGAGAGGCCCATCGGGGGATTATGGTCTTGAACCATCCGGATAAAGGTAAACCTAAACCAGACTGATCTTAATTTGCACTTATCTGTGATATTAATCGAAGAGCTAAAGTTGCCTCTAACAAAAGCCCGTCTGTTAGACTGCAGGTAGTGCTGGTTCAGTGAACTGCACCAAAATTGTTTTTGTGTTTGCAGGTGGTTCCCCGTATCTTGCTGCCAAGATCAACGAAGCTAAAGACCTTTTAGACAAAGAGACTCGCCGATGACGCGCACTGTCAACGAGCACTTAAGACTTTCATCCCCCCTCAGCTTCATCGTACTGCTCCATGAGCATGAATACCGTGCACGGGAAACCACTAAAGTTCAAGAGGACCGTTAAAAGGATTCTTTGTTAAGCTGTCAGAGTAACTTATGTTTAACTGAATATGTCAAGTGAAGTTCAAAAGCTTTATTTAGAGAAGGATGCTGTATTGATGTCATGGTACATGTTAATAGACAGAATAAAGCATATAGCAATTACACTTACAGCAGCAGTTATTGGTCAAACACCAACCAGTTACTGAGAGGTTTGCTTGAAAAATGTCAGGAAAAAAAAAAAAGTATCCGTCCTTTTGGGATGTTGCTACGTTGGGAAATGACAACCAGGCTCGGTGCATTGAAACCAGACACCGACCTGTGAGTGAACAGCACATCATCTGATTTCCACTACGATAGGGAGTTTAACGTTTCAAGTCCTTGACAGACGTAAGAATCATGAACACAATGTTACACAACGACACGTCCCAGAGACCGCATCAACGGGAAATACTTAAAGTCCAACTAAATGAAGAAATCGTTGTCTCCTTTATGCGCATTTATTTGTTCGAATGTGTAACTACAAATATGAAGGCCCCAAACCCCTTCTTTTGTGGAGGAGTGGTTAAAGTTTAAAAACAATACGAAAACAATATTTTGAAGAAA
>VOQK01027351.1:42178-57714 GCA_015052645.1 Benitochromis conjunctus
ACTGAGTTGCTGTTTTTCAACACAATCAAAGTTATAATAGTTCACAAAGAGAACAAGAAAAGGACAGTGGTCTCACTTACTGTGCAGAGTGATCTGGACGAGGAAGAGTGCCAGCGCCCCCAGCAGGGAGAAGCCGATAAAGGACATGCGGCGAGGAAGATATTTTGCGCATAGCCAGCTGGCAATTCGTGCTGGGATATCAATGAATGACATCAAGGCGTAGTTCAGAAAGGGGCTGCCATAGAGAGTAGTCATATTGAATGATACTCCAAAGTAGCTCACATTCAAAGAAAACCTGCAAACAACAAGAGAACAAAAAATAAATAAGTAAAATGAATCCTGTTAGGATTGCTCAGAGGCTGCAATGTCAATTATATCAATAGGCAGTTGTAAAACATCTGTTTGAGTCCCCGGGTCTTTATATTTGTAGTTCACATGTACTTCTGTGTATGGTTTTAGTCTGGTTTATATTCAGTTCGTTGAGTTGCTGTGTATTCCCCTGTCTTTAGTCTCATTTTATCTGTTTTTTTTGCATTCTGTGTTTATAGTGGAAATCTTTTGTCTCTTGTGCTTGGCGTTTAGTTTTACCTCCTTCTGAGTCATTATGTCAAGTTGTCCTCAACAGTGTTCCTACCTGCTACCTCTCCCTGGTTCCTGCCCTGTTATTGTTTGGGATTTTTGCATTTTTTGTGCGAGTCGGGATTAAAGCTGCTGATTTTGAGTTCATGTTTTGTTTCCCAGGTCCTCCATTCGGGTCCACAACCTACAGTCAATGCATGACAAAATGTAAGTTTGTTCTGAGTGTGATGGTGAAGAAAAGTTCATGGACTGTTTAAAGAGCTGCTCTAGAGAGCAGAAATATTACTGCAGTAGGACGGCTGATGGTGGTGTCAGTATGTTGAAAGAAAGGTAGGAGGACCACTGAAATCATGGATAAGTACTTCTTACTGTGTCTTCACCTGGAGTCATTAGTCTATCAATTATGTTATCGCTAATTGATAGATTCATGGGTAAGGCTTTAACTTACCAGAGAAACCATACTACGAGTGTGATACTTCGAGTGGTCGTGTTCCTCAGCAGTCCTAGGTAACCAGAAACCTCGGGCTTTGGGCGTTCAAGTTGCTGAGGTTGTTCAGGTTGCTGAGGTTGTTCAGGTTGCTGAGGTTGTTCAGGTTGTTCAGGTTGCTGAGGTTGTTCAGGTTGTTCAGGTTGCTGAGGTTGTTCAGTTTGTTCAGGTTGCTGAGGTTGTTCAGGTTGTTCAGTTTGTTCAGGTTGCTGAGGTTGTTCAGGTTGTTCTGGTTGCTGAGGTTGTTCAGGTTGCTGAGGTTGTTCTGGTTGCTCTGGTTGCTGGGACTGTTGAGACTGCTGAGACTGTTCAATGTGCCACATAGAAAATTCATTACATTAGCCAGTGTAATTTAGTATCGTACAAGTTGGACAAGCATAAGGTCAGAGGCTCTTACTTTTGCTGAGCGAAAGAGGTCACATGGAAATTCCACTCCATTCTCCAGAGCAGCAAACCTTAGCAGGAGTTCTGCTTCCCTAAAACGGCCTTTGGACACTAGCCAGCGAGGAGATTCTGGAATTAGCCTGGTGGACAGACAGACACAAATGTATAGTTCATTAGTCAAGTCAACAGAGGTGGAAACTAAAGAAAAATACAAGAGCCTCCTGCTCCATCTATCTGTGTGTTACAGAGTATTATTTATTCAGCAAGCTGATGCTGGAAAAGTTTGAAATGATCTGGATGCCATGATTGTCTTCTTTTGGCTGTCCCTGTATAGGTAGCCGCAGTGGATCATCTGAGCGCCATAATGATAACTGTAAAATCTGTGAAAATGTACTTTGCCAGAAGTCAAAGATTTTGATTTAACACTTTATGCTTGACTGTGACTGAAAGAACGAGAATGCAGATACAACCTTTGGACTTTGATCATTAAATCTGGCAAAACAGGTTTAGCAGAAATGAGATTTCAACACCATTCAGCTGGGAGGAGACCTATGGGCAGAACGGGAACTGGCATAAAAAATTATAAATCCCTTTCTTTTGTCTCAAGATCCCCCAAATGGAAGGAAAAGGGCATGTGAAGAAGTGGAACAAAGTGATGGATGGATGGATGGGTGGGTGGGTGGGTGGATGGATAGAGGGATGGATGGACACTGAGGTGCACATTTAGCTTACATTAGCTTAACACATTCCACAGTTACACAAATTCCTCAACAACCTTTTATATGCTGAACAAAAAATTAGCAAGTACTCAAGAAACAGAAAAATCCTAATAGTGTACTGAGGTCTATTTACCACCAAAAGGGGAAACAGGCCAGACCAGGCAAAGCCATTAACACTGATAGGCGTCTCCAGTTCCTGATTATGTAGGCGGTGCCAGGGAATGCCATCATACCAGCCGCATACAAGAAGCTCAAAGCAATGCTGCTGAAGAGAACTCTTGGAACACCGACTAAGATCTCAGAACCTGTGAAGAAAAGGCAAAGTTTAAAAGAAATCAGTTGTTGTACCTAATATTATATTACAATTAATGTCCAATAAAATATTTTTTTCTGTTATCTGTTTACTGTTCACGTGTGTAAATCAGAAAGGTCTTGACTAGGTGAACAGTTGCCTAGTTGACAATACAAGACAAGTGGTATCACTGTTGTTTGCTGAAAGGCTTATTACGTTTTCCAATGAGAGTCCATTTAAAACAGCAGCAGCAGAGCAGACTATCCTGGAAATAAAGGAACACACTTACCAAGTACAAGCAGAACTATGTAGGTGCTGAGCTGACCCATGCCCACCATGAAGAAAAGCACATTGAAGACGGCCCAGGACTGAGCAAAATTCAAGGCAATGCTGAAGACACTAATTATGAAAATGGAACTGAACAGAACAGGTTTCCTGCCAAACCTACAGTAAAAATACAGCAAGAGAGCAATCAGCCACAACATGAGCACATACTGTCTTCTATTTTGATGCTAATGTTTTAAAAAATAGGGCCATTAGCCCCATTAGGGCCTTAGCAGCTAGCATGACAGCTAACCAAGAGCAAAAGAGTCATGTGTTCAGTGCACAAACATTAGGATTTATCAGCTTTGAGAGTACGTACAAAATGCAGTTTATTTAGCTCAAACTTAAATGTAACTGAGGTTTGGGAAGATAGATCCTTTATTTCATTTAGTACTGCGTGAGTTAGCTCACAGCTAACTAGCAGACATATTTTAGTGAAAAACGTTGCAGGTTTGCTAACTTTAGAGACTGGTTAAGCTGAAACTGTAAATTTACCGGTCAGAGATCTGTCCAGAGAGGAAACAGCCACAAAGTGATCCCAGGAAGTAGATCAGAGAGGACACTGGCTGTTTCCACTTGTTGCCACACACCAGGTTAAACTAGAAGACAAGGTACACATACGGGTAAACAGAAGGAAATACTTGGGCACTAATCTCTGTCTTCCAGCAGTCCCTGTGCAGACTGTTAGCTTCATTAGCCTCCATGTTGCTTTGTTTTGAAGGGTTTGTAACATCAGTTTGTCTTTGTCCTGATTTTACTCCTCAGGCTGTTTGATTTCTTATTCCTGTCACTGTTTGCATGACCACAAGCGGCACATGTTAAACAGTAGCTTCTCATAAATCACTGTGTGGTGGGGGGAGTCAGTGTTGCCTTTACTGACTCATCAGCTATATTGCCAAATTGCCCTGATCTAGGTCTCCTGCCTGTTCTCTTGGCTGATTGTTTGCCTGATGCTTTGCTTTCCGGTACCTCCTTTTATTGGCTTAAATTGCTTTCCCTGTTAATTAATTGACTCTCTGGCTTTGTTATGTCCTGCTATGATGTTAGCGCCTGTCAAGCAACAGGCTTTGCTAATTTACTGTTACAATGCTCTTATTGAGTTTCCTCACCTTAAGTCAACACACTGTGAGTTACATTTTAATCTGCAGTAATCTGAGTGATCAGTGTTTTGGGCATGTGAGATATTGTTTAATACCATTAAGAAATGAGACAAAAGGCTGGACTAAACATTAGCAACCAGATGCTAGTCTCATCGGGACCTTTAAATCACTAAATACGCTTAATACAGTGAAGTATAAACACTAATATAAAATGGTGAGAGGGACACTTGACTTTACAAGTGAAAATGGGGTTAGAAAAAGATTCTAAGCATGCGTTATATATATATTATTTAACCAGGAAGTCCTTTGTGATCCAGGGACACTTGGATCTAGATAATATCATCAAGACAGTAACAGTACCTCAGTGACTACAGTCGACTCGTAGTGCTCAGTGCCGTAGACCCATCCATCTTTGCACTCCTCCTGCTTCAGGCTGGACAGCATGACCCCTGCGCTTGCTCCGAGTTGTGAATCGTTCTGCATCTGGTCAAGGTTGGGTTTTATTCCGAGTGCAGACAAGTTCTGCATCACATGCAGCTCATACCGGCTACAACTGCTTCTCTCCAGATTTGGACCCTGTACAGCAGCAGAGACATTATAAGAGAGAAGACAGTGAAAGAGTCCTGAAATGAAATTTATGGGAGAATTCTATAACACAGAAGTCGACAATAGAAAGCTGACTGCCAGAGAAAAAAAGCCTTTCAAATCTTATTTCTGAGCATTAACGTCAATAAGCTTTAGCAGATGTGGATGGATATTCTGTACAGACCATTTCCATGACAGCTGCAAAGAGCAGTAAAACTCATAGAAGCACACTTCAGGTAACCACGGCCTGTCCACAAAGAAAATCGACTGGAGTTGGCAATACAAATTATTATGTGACTTATTCCTATGTGAATCCTCCCCCAAATCCAACCCACCACCCACTCTACACTCCGCTGCACCCGCTACACTGGAACTTGACAATACGTCAATGACAAATAACTGACGTGAACCTCTGCGGAGCAAGAAAGCTTCAGGGGAAAGTGACTTGCTGCAGATTTAAGTGAGCTGAGCGTTTCAGTGTAAGGTTCTCTCACACTGACTTTACAACAAGATAATTCATCTACAGCTGCAAACATCTGAGGAGCAGCAGAGCAGAATAAAGAAGTCGTTGAACCCCTGATTAAACTCTGGTGAGCACACGCACAGACAGAGTCACCAAGGCCAAGTACGTCTGCATGGACACTTGCACCAACTTGCATTACTCAAACCCAACTGGATCCTAGCGGATTCATGGGAGTGGAAAGTCTAATCAAGGTTTAAACATAACCATCACCACTGAGAATATTTAGCAAAGACAGTGTATGCACTGTAGCTGAAAGTGTTTGGAATCCTATTTCTGTGGAATGTAACAGAACCACATCCACATGGAAAATTCAAGCTCAGTCCTTTATTATTATTTTTTTCCCTTTTCTTATACTTTATTAATGCTGTAGGGAATTAGTCCCATAGGAAATTACTCCTTTGCATTTAACTCAGTGAAGCAGTGGACTGCCGTCAATTCAGCGCCCGGGGGGCAATGTGTAGAGACGGTAGCTTGCTCAGGGGTACCTGAGGGTAGCCGTTCAGTGGATTGGAACCGACCTTCCGATCATGGGGCGAGCACTCTACCTACTGAGCTATCTCCTCCCCCATGTTTGCCAGCTAGCTGTTGAGTGGACCTTTTAGATGTTTAGTCCTTCACTGGATGTGTTTTTCTTTTACAGGTGTTTTACATGAAACAGGCGTCTGCTGGAACAGAGAGGCAACTTTCATTGACTCTACTGCCAAAGTGATCAAAATGTATCACCGCTTTCTCATGTGTGTAATGGAAAGGCAGAAGAAACTTAAGGTTGAGGAGTTAGTTAACAAAATAATGTTAAATAACAAAAAAATAAAATAATACTGAATCTGAGTTTTCTTAGCCGCTGTCCTTCACTCAAACCATCATTCAAAATCATTTAGCTTGATCATGCCTGCCTCTGGTTCTCACCTGTACTGGGATACTGGCCTGGATCCAGTCCTGACTCAGGTTGCTGTGTGCTGGGATGTAGCACTGGTGTGGGGGAATGGCCAGCAGAAAGATGACAGATAGGACGTTGTACCCAGCAGGAAAGCCGAGGACACAGAGGAAGAAGATTACCTTCACCTGGTACCAGCCCCAGATCCCCAGGAACGCAATGGACCCTTCGTAATCCCTCATTTTAGTATTCTATTGTATTCTCCTTCTTTTCAGCTATCACTAAAAAAACTGACAAAGTCAGCTACAAGTGCATGAAAAATCTCTCTCTCTCTCTCTTCAAACTGCAAAATCGTATCAAAAAGTTGAACACGGGTTGCGGCAGTCGTGGCTTCTCTCAACAAGTGCTCCGCAGTTTCAGATCTTTTATCCCAGACAAGACAGAAGAACTCCACCTCTCATCCTACTAATTCTAAAACCCTGGGTGCAGATTAACTCCTCCATACCATAATGTGCTTTCTCGCGTGGCAAGGGGCTTCACCACATGTGTGAACCAGAGGGGAAGGGGGCAGGACACGAAAGGACAAACTACTCTGCCTCTGTGCTCCAGGACATTTATATTCAGAAAAAAAGAAAAAAAAGGTGCTACGTTAAAGTGCCAGGTTTTGAGAAGGTTGCTTTTAAGATTAAGACAGCCACATGGGTAACACAGCCTTGTACACAAATGGAAGACGGACAAAGGGAATTTGGACAGTGTTTCATTCGTGGTTAGTTTATACATGAAATGTGTTCACGCTTGGGAGTTGTGGAGTTGACGGAGAGTCACCATACAGACTGATACTGTATATAAAGTAAAGAGACATCTAAAGATCTCAAGATCCAAAGTATATGTCAGTCCACTGTAAAACAATTTGTTGCTACTTGTCACAATCCTGGGTCTTTTGACCCAGTGTTTTGAGTTGTACCTTATTTTTGCTGTTTATGGTTTATGTTTATTAGATTCTCTTAGTTCATTTCTGTTTTGCCTAGGTTGCTGGTTATAGTCATTGTATTTTAGATTCCCCTTGTGTCTTTTACACTTGTGCTTAAGTTTCCCTCGTCCTTTATGTGTTACATGTCTGCGTGTCTTATGTAGTCAAGTTCGTGTTGTCATGTCTGCGTTCCATGCTATTTCCTGTTTTATTTTGAAAGTCTGTGTCTTATGTCAGTGTAGTCGGCTTTGCTTGATTTGTCCCAGCTGTGTTCCCATCTGTTCCCCATCCTCTCATTATCTCCTGTGTGTATTTAAGTCTGTGTGTGTCACTGAGTATTTGTCAGATCGTCTGCAATCCTGCCTTGTCATGCGTCTTTGTGTATTTATGAATTCATGCCAAGTAGCCACAGTTAAGTTTTTATTTCATGTTTAGGATGCGTCATGTTTTTCTAGTTTTCCCAGTTTAAGTTATTGTTTTGCTTTGCCTTTTGTTTGCACTTTTTATCAGCCATTAAACGGCTCACTTTTTGTTCATTATCAAGTTTTGTCCACGCTCTTTCGTGTCTGCATTTGGGTCCTCCTACACATTCATACAGTCTGCTTCGGCAAACTGTGACACTACTCTTCACAGGAGTGTGTGACCTGCAAATATTGTGAGAATTATCTCTCCGGCCTGCTCAAATCTTGGTTCATACGTCCACTACAAGACAAAAAAAATGAACTAAAGGGCAAAAGCACGCAAAAGAAACCAATGCGGGATGATTTGTTACCTCAGGACACTGGATGCCTTGCAGTCATAATGGTAAGGTGTAAGGGCATCACCTGAAGGCTAGAAGACCGTGGGTGATTCAACAAGATAAATTAAGCAAAGCTCACAACTTAATCAACAGTTGTTAGATGAAAAAATTGCATTTTTATAGAGTCTCAAACTTCAAAAACATCTCCTGATATTCCTTCCATCAGAGGCTGAAAAAGGTGACTCCCACAGCCCACGATTACAATCACTTATCACTTTAATTGCAGTGAAAGCAAGAACCATAGCACCAAAAAACTCTTGTTGGTTTATTTTCATCCCAAAAAATAAAACTAAGTTTCTCTTCACTCCTTATTCCATGTACCCCACCTGAAGTGAGACCTGCTGCCATTAATCAAATGAGACGCTGCGGCTAAACCTGACGAGAGCTGACTGGACAGATTGTTTTACAGTTATTTGGAGAGAAACTCGATAAACACTCTTTTAAAATACTTTCCAGAATAGTCTTCCAGCTTTAGCTGAAGGGCTAAAACATCGGGTCAGTGTCAGAAGATGTCAGACGATTAATAGGGTAATAGAATAAGAGTAGAAGTAAATCTCGTTCTTTAACTGCCTTTGACCGTCTGCAGTGACACCAAGAACAAAAACCAACAGCACGTTTTACACCCTGACACTGGTGTTTGGAAATCGTCTGCAGATTTTGAATTACTACGAGAGGGAGTGACTATCGGTGGTTATACAATGTTAGACAAAGAAGTTAGCCAAGATGTGCAACAAGTGTTAAACATACAACTGGATTACTGGAAAAATAACTCTGTTTATGATGAACATCTCATGAAACCGCTTCACTGACAACGTGATTCCCGAGTAAAGCTTTAAAGACTGCCAGCACCAAAGTCAGCAGCCACGTGAGAACTGCCAAGGCCTTAGAGTCGCTTTTAGCTGTGTTTTATATCCAGATTTTAGGTACTATCATGGCATTAGTCTCATAAGATAAAGCAGCATGAAAGCTCTTAAACACACTGTATGTTTTTATGTCTTTTAATGAATATTTGTAAGATTAATCAAAAAATTTGAGCTCATATGATAATCTGTGACTCTGACAAGTGTAAGAGAGAATAAGAGTCTAACAATCCCAGCTTCCAAAACGTAAACTATTGATGTCACGCTATAATTAACTGTCACAGGCAAAATTACTACAATCTCTTCCAATCTATGTCACATATGGCTGAGTGACATCATGAGCCCATTATAAACATCATTCTTCAGTTCGTCTGTTACTAACCTGATTTAAATGAGCGCAGCATAACTGGGCTCGATTTCTGTCACATCCAAATCTGTTAGTTGAGAATTTTTAAAACAGTTTTAATATATTTGATTTGTTATAACACTCATTTATTTTCTTCTTCTTATGTTCCCACTACAGCCTGGTGATGTGAACGGGCAGATGCTGTTGCTTCAAGCGTCCATACACGCCGAGGTTATTCAGTGTGGTTACACAGATGTTAAACAGTTACTGTTGGAATTCGGGATGGGTTTTTTTTTCTGGTGAAAATTTAAAAAAACTCTCAGGCCTTCAAGGGAAAAATGCTAATTTGCTGATGGCTCAACTGAGACGATGAAGCTTAGACCAAAGGTCTATGAGTGCATGAGATTATGCAGACAATCCTCGGCCTTTTACTACAATCAGTTAGTGAGTAGCCAGTCTAGAGTCTTTATAGACTGTGGGAGAGGCTTTAAATTGCAGATGTCTTATACTTTGTGATATGCGTTAACCCACCATGAAACAAAAAAAAGAAGCTATTTTTATAACTGAATTCACCTTTTTTCCACATGCAGACCTCAAACATTTGGGTATGACAGGCAGTCAGACCAATGTCACACTGAAAAAAGCGATTTGCAGTATTAACACTGTTATAAATGACTTGCTACTTTCTTTTTATAGTTAAAGTCCTTAAGTTTAAAAATATTCTTATGAAGAGAGCTCTGAGCAAGAGTGCAGCAGAAATTGCAACAAATATAACAACAGATCTATCAACATATTTCCAGTAGCCCAAGATGACTGACCAATTATAACGCAGCACACAGAGTAGGTAAAATAATGCACGGGCTTTAGGACACTTGCAAAACACAGGGCATTTTTTGTTATCTATGACGCCTTTGTAAATCCTATTATTACAGCTTATTTAGCAATATAAGCCAAAACTACTGCACATAAAAACACACATGGACATTCTGTTTTTTTGCACGATGGTGGGATGCACATATCAGTGAGCATTTCTTATGTCAAGTACTTCTGAAATCATGATGATTAATACAATGTCCAAACTTAATCTGTCTTTACTGCAGTCACAGTCACAGTTACACTCTCCTAGGGCTACATCTCACTAGGCTGGAGTGCAATGCTTGAGTAAAAGAGACAAATAACACAGCTATCATCAGGTAGACTTATCCGATGTTTGATTACTGGGTGTTGTGCCAGTAAGTGATTTCTGATATTTTGATGTGTTTTATCATGTCTGATATCTTTACTAATATTTGTAAATAGACTGCAGTGATCAGGATTTATGTAGGGTTACATATAAAATAAAGAAATGGACGTTTTGCAAGTATCTTTATGAATCTGAGCTCTTGCATATAGTTCTTCTCTGTCACTTAAAAGTGTGTTTACTGAACTGTGATGTTGAAATTTGTTACCATTTCAGTTGCCCTCTCTTGGCCAGCTCTCTCTTGCAAAAGACATTTTTGATGTCACTGACACTTTTTACCGGGACATATTAAAATAAAAATAAAATAACAGTGACTGACTGCAGATTCGACTTTGTGATGAGAATTTTCTTTCTGGCTCAAAAAAGACTTGATATCATTCATGAGAGATATGTTTCTGATATTTTTGAGAGATTATAGTCATTTATAACACTTTAGATTCTAGCAAACATTTTTTACTGGAAACCGCTTTTTGATATCAGTTTTTGTCAGCTATTACAGTGGCCACCATTTTTACCACAAGAGAAACCATTACCATTAAAACTACAATAACAAAATCCAAGAACAACTAAGCGGAAGCAACAACAACAGGAAAGTAGCTGACAATATTAATAAAAGGTTAATAACAGATAATAACAGGTGTGTGTGTGTTTAGGCTTACTTTATTTGAAGATAAAGTCCATGCAGGTATCCTCTTTGCTAAAGATGTTAATGGCTTTTAAAAACTCCTCTGTCTTGGTTTTCAATTGTATCCCTCTATCATTCTCCGCTGATATCCCAGATAGAAATAAAAACCCTGTTCTTGAACCCTCCAGCTGGGGTAAGTGCAGGGCTCCTTTTCCTGATGCCCCCATGGCTCAGTGCTGGTCTCCCTTCACTTGAAAGCTGATGGCTTGCTTCAAAAACCGTGAAAATTCATGTGGGTCCTTCCGCCTGCTACAGACATAGCTGCTTTGCTGCAGTAAAATACAGGCAGGCACGCAGCAGGACCTAGCTATAGGCTAACCTCTGATGACGATATTTACGTCACTGCTCATGCTAGCACTGCCAGACAGAGGCTATAGCACTGGTCACTAGCATAAATACCTGAAAACTGTATAAACACATCCTTGACATTTAATAGAGCAGGGCTGTATCTGTTCAGTGATGGCATTTTTCTACAGCAGCCACCAGTATTTTAAAGTCTTAATAGGCATTTTTTAATAATAATATCAAGAATTTGATTTCTGGTTACATATCCAAAAAACCACATGGATTAGCAAAGTGGAGGCAAACACTGCAGAGAGGCCTGCTGAGCAAGTTAGCTCTCAGTAGCTGTATTTTATGCAGTCGTAAGTTAAAACCAATGATGATTGATGATTTATGATTGAAATATTTTCATATTTGTCAATTAAATCATTTCATAAGATTATTGAGCAACAAAATAGATTTTTTTCAACCTTAAGAAGTGGCTAAATTATATTTAGCTAATGCTAAGAGCTAGTCTAAACTAGCTCAACTGATTTCGTTTTTATTATCTTTTTTTGTTGTTGTTTTCAAGGTGAATACGTAGTTCTATACAAATATATTACAATATTAGGTTCGTAATTTAATTTTGACCTACTAGTTTTGTTTTCGTTCTGTAAGAAGGAATTTCTTTATTAAAGAGAAAGAAAAATGGTAGATGTATGACATACATACGTTTAAAAGAAATTAACAGAAATAAGAAAAATGTTGCATGATATCTGATTAAAATAAACAGTCTTCATTTTCTTTTTCTTTTCTTTTTTAAGTGGAATTAGTGGAATTTACTAGATCTGGACAGGTTTATTGTCCCACTTTAAAACCTCAATACATTTTAAAAGATATTTGGCAGCTTAAAATGTTTAAAGATAAAAGTAACACTTTATTAGCCAACTTTTATTCCAAACAAGCACACAGGCTCATATATAAATATTTTCATTGTTCAGACAGTGTCTGAAAAATTCACAAAAATTTAATGTATCAAATATGAGACATGAGGCATTAAAGGGTTAAACATAGTGAACATGTGTAACAGTATATGTAAGGTTTTTGTGAATATAAAATTCAGGGTGGCTGTGGCTCAGGCAGTACAGCAGGTCATCTAATAATCACGAAGGTTGGTGGTTTTATCCATGGCTGCTCCAGTCTGGTTGCCTTGGGAGAGATGTTGAACCCTGGGTTGTTCCCAATGTGTTCATCGGAGAGTGAATGTTAGACAGAAAGCACTCAGGCTTTAGAAAAGTGTTCCATATAATGAACCTATCCATTTACCAAATTTCCCTTCTCTTCCCATGTTGTTGATGGATTTGGGAGGTGTTTTAATAATGAAATCACAAAAAACAAAACTTTAGAGACTGAATGATCTGTTTTCAAACATCCAGACTGAACTTTGACAACAGCATTGCCCAATGGATGAGTGTATGAAAATTGAAATGAGCAGGTGCAGTCAGATGGAACAGTCTTTAACCCGCCAAAGTCCATCCATTTACATTCGTGCAAGTCTGCCTCCCACGTTTGATGTCACCCAAACATGACAACAACATAATGCTGCATCGGGAAATGAACTTAAATCAAAAACATACTTTAAAATATGTTTTTTAAACTTATTTTTATGCATTTCTCCCAGTGTCATTGTTTTTTTCAGACAGCCCTGAAATTGAGCATTGACTGTGATTTTCAGCGCAGGATACAAATGTTGTTACTCATTAATACTGAATAAGTAAGAAAACACGTACAGCAAGTTAAAGGACAACAAATACTTTTCATATATTAAGAGAGGCAGGGCAAAGATCTTCTGCATAAAAATGAGGCACTTGAACCCTGATTCATGTTAAGAGGAATACATCTGCAGAGAGAGTCCGCTCTGTTTGGTTTAGGTGAGGGTGTTGCATGGGTACAGCACGTGGGAGGCAGACTTGCTCAAATGCAAATGGATGGACTTTGGCGGGTTAAAGACTGTTCCATCTGACTGCACATGACTGCACATTTCAATTTTCATACACTCATCCATTGGGCAATGCTGTTGTCAAAGTTCAGGTTTGGATGTTTGGAAACAGATAATTCAATCTCTGAAGGTTTACTTTTATTTTTATTTTTAATACACCTCCCAAAATCCATCAGCAACATGGAGAGAGTGGGAAATTTGGTAAATGGACGGGTTTATTATATGGCATTCTTTTCTAAACCCTAAGTGCTTTCTGTATAACATTCACTCTCCGATGAACACATCGGGAGCAACTCAAGGTTCAACATCTTCGAACCTTCGAGAAGCTTTGAACCCTTGGGGACTTGTGAAGCAATTTAAAGAGTGACTGGCTGTTTTACCCCCTGGTAGGGCACCTGTCTCAATGAGGACCATGAGGCCCTGGAGAGGACTGTATAGCATCAGATTCTCATGTGACCTCGAGTTTCATAATTGTCATAAAAGACAAAATGAAATCATTTTTGAAGTGCGTTCATGAAATCTCATCTTATGAGACTAATGTCATACCTGTGACCACGACTTGAATATAAAACAGCTCACAATGACTCTAAAGGCTTACTGTCTGATACCTTGAAGATTCTCACACAGTTGCTGATATTCACCAGTGATGTCCACCCGTTGGCGCTTCACCTTTCTCAATATGACGGCAAGTGTTACTCTGTAGCTAGTTTCACCCAAAAGCATAACGTCTGTTACTTCCTAACATAGATTAACAGAGTAACTCTTTCACTAAGCCAGTGTTATATTTAACACATATTGCCCACGTAACCTTGGTTGGATAACAGTGTCAACAGTAATGAGAAATCACTGTATGGGAGGCAAACTAAGGAAGGAGAAAAAGATTAGTATCGATTGGAGAGGCAGAAAGATTAAGCTGGAAAGGATGCACAGCAGGAGAGAGTGTTGAGAAGATTGAAGGATTATTTGGATCAACTTACTGACGTGGCTCTAGAGGAAGTATATGATAGATGCCAATAGAGGAAATGTGGTGGTGCACAACAAGTATGATGACAATGACACAGTGTGTGTGGGTTCAAGGCACTGATGGGTAAACAATGGCATCAAAATGGAAAGAAATGTGTAAATGAAAACTGAATTGAATTGAAATCTAAAATAATAATAAATAAAATAAAAACTAATTAAAAATATAGCTTATGTGTGTCAGCATGGTCATAAAAGAGAACAGACATCAATCAATCAGACTTTTATTTGTCACACGCAGTTTCCTGCAGTGAAATTGGACCCCTTCTGACCAGATATCATTACACAAACATCACATTGGGGAGACAGGTCAGAATAGGTAGCATTAGAAAAACAATGAAATACACAACATCGGGGGGACAAGAGGAGAAAAAAAGACTACTCAGACTGGGCTCCGCTACACTAGGAGAGCAGTTTGAGTATAGTAAAAAACACCTCAGCACATAAAGCACATGAGTCTTCACATCTTACACCATCAAAACACATGACAAGCAACTGGGGGATTTGCAGGATTACAAACACTGAAGACAGTTACAAGTACCTGGGAATCCCAAAGGGAAATGGGAACCATGAAGAGGCTGCTAGGAAAGTCACAACTGCCAAATACCTGCAGAAAGTAAGGCAAGTCCTGAGGAGTCAGCTGAATGGGAAAAACAAGATCCAGGCAATCAACACCTATGCCCTGCTGGTCGTCAGATACCCTGCTGGGACAATCAGCTGGCCAAAAGAAGAGAAGACAATGAAGTTCCTTACTATGCATCCTTACCAGGCAAGAACCCAGGTTCACACTGTGCAAACATGCCCCTGAGTCAGTCCACTACATACCTGTGCCAAGCCAGGAAGCTTTGAGGTCAAAATGGGATATGCCCCCCAGGGTCGTTGAGAATGACCAAGGTAAGATCCTGTGGGACTTCTAGATACAGACAGACAAACTGGTGACAGCTAACCAATCGGACATTATACTGGTTGACAGAGGAAGAAAGCCATAGTGATAGATGTAGCTATACCAAGCAATAGAAGCTGTATGTTTTTTTTTGAATGCTAGTTGTAACATTTAACATTTGATATATTGTCTTTGCACCATTTTTGGTTAAATATTGCTTGATACTGTATATCCAGTTTGCAGATTATTTACGTTCTGCTTAATGTCCCATGAAACAAGGTATAGCCAGATTAATCACTCTTCTGATGCTTCTGATTTGAGAAAACAAACAAATAAACAAATCAATAAAAAACATCAGTCAGTATAGAAACAACAGCACAGTCTCTCTGAAATAATCTCCTTCTTGTTGTCAGCTGTCTGTGGACAGGAAGTATCACGCTGCCTGTCCCACGGTGCTCTACAGGACCAGTGATGACAGTGATGAAGTGTTTCCCAAATTACATCTGGATCCAGTGAATCATAAACATGTGTATGTGCCATTTAGAAACCAGGTACTTAAATAATTTACTGATTATCATACTGCCACATGTACCTGTGCTGCATTTT